>WSYH01006561.1:18009-37475 GCA_036426205.1 Ascaphus truei | reverse complement strand
TGGCATGGGCTTCTCCCATCTGGGAACAACAAGGGCCTCTCACACAGTACATCGATCTCTTCGTCGAGGAGTTCTGAAGAGTTTTCGATACCCCGGCACGGAAATTAACGGCAGCTTCGGCTCTTCATCATATAACCCAGGGAGATCGTACCGTCGCCGGGTATGCCGTGGAGTTCCGCACTCTTGCTGGTGAGACGGGTTGGAATAATGAAGCACTATCTTCTGCGTTTTGGCAGGGTCTGTCTGAGTCCCTGAAGGATGAGCTCGCGGCGCGGGACCGTCCTACTGATTTGGAGGAGTTAATCGCCCTGGCGGTTCAAGTAGATCAGCGTCTACAGGAACGAAGATACGAACGCTCTCGTTACCGACAACGGGTGTCAAGAAACCTTGCTCCTTCCTTCACTCCTCCGTTACCCCCTATCGAGAACATTCCAGAACCAATGCAGTTGGGGGGCAACAAGTTGTCTCCTGCCGAGGAGAAACAACGTTGGCGCAATGCCGGCCTCTGCATGTACTGTGGCAACTCCAGTCACACGTTACCCCAGTGTCCTCACAAGCCGGGAAACGCCAACTCCCAATGAAATCCAGGAGAGTTTCATTGGGAATTCTCACCCTTTCTCCTATTGTCAAGGACGTACTTCCCACCAGGATAATGTTGCCTATAACACTGTCCGGAGAGGAGTTTCACGCTCAAGCGCGAGTGTTCATTGATTCCGGGTCCGCTGGTAACTTCATCAATGAGACTTTCGCTAGGCGAAACAATATTTCGCTTATCACCAAGAGGACGCCAGTAGGTCTGGAGGCCATTGACGGTCGACCTCTACAACCGGCATTTATCACGCTACAGACGGTGCCTCTCCTAATGCAGTTCATTGATCTCCATACGGAGTTCCTTACTCTCGATGTGATCCACTCTCCATCGGCTAAGCTGATTGTGGGTCTTCCTTGGCTTCAACTCAATAATCCTCGCATCGACTGGACGGATCGGGAACCCATTCAGTGGGTCACTTCGTGTGCCAAGACCTGTACCAGGATTTCCCAGAGGATTGGTGGGTTGTCTACCCTGCCAGAGAAGACCGATTCGTTACCTTCTGAGTACTGGGAATTCCGTGATGTGTTCGACAAGGCACGTTCCGAGGTACTACCTCCGCACCGTTCTTTCGATTGTCCCATTGATCTACTTCCTGGAGCACCTCTTCCTAGAGGACGATCCTATCCGCTCCCTCTCCCAGAGACGAAAGCCATGAGCACCTACATCGCTGAGAATTTAGAAAGGCGTTTCATCAGAAAAATCTTCCTCTCCAGTTGGTGCAGGCTTCTTCTTCGTCAAAAAGAAGGACGGTTCTCTCCGTCCATGCATTGACTACCAGGGATTGAATAACATCACGCGCAAGAATCGCTACCCTCTGCCCTTGATTCCCGAACTATTTGACCGTCTCCAGCGAGCTACTATCTATTCTAAATTGGATCTGAGAGGTGCCTACAATTTAGTAAGGATACGAGAGGGAGACGAATGGAAGACTGCCTTTAACACCCATGACGGCCACTACGAATACCTGGTGATGCCGTTCGGACTGTGCAACGCACCAGCAGTTTTCCAGGATTTTGTCAACGAGATTTTTCGGGACATTCTTAACAAATTTCTTATTGTTTACCTGGATGACATCCTTAACTTTTCCCAATCCACTCAAGAACACATCAAACACGTTCAACAGGTGTTGTTACGCCTTCGGGAGAACCATCTCTTTGCGAAATTGGAGAAATGTCAGTTCCATCTCAAATCAGTGGCATTTGTGGGTTACGTTATTTCTGATTCCGGTTTCAATATGGATCCAGAGAAACTTAAGGCGATTTTGGACTGGCCTCGCCCGACCACTCTCAAAGCCGTGCAACGCTTCCTGTGTTTTGCGAACTATTATCGACGTTTCATCCGCAATTTTTCCTCTACAGTATCTCCCATAACTGCTCTCACTAAGAAAGGTGCAGATCCTTCACCATGGTCTGAAACCGCCATACAGGCATTTGATCTGCTGAAAAGGGCTTTTGTCTCTGCGCCCATCCACACACACCCGGATCCTAAACTTCCATTTACCTTGGAGGTAGATGCTTCTGACATCGGGGCTGGGGCTGTTTTGTCCCAGAGGACATCTCCCTTAGCCAGACTGCACCCATGTGCCTTCTTTTCGAAGAAATTTTCATCTGCAGAACGGAACTACGATGTCGGGAATCGGGAGCTTTTGGCGATCAAATTGGCATTAGAGGAGTGGAGACATTTCTTAGAAGGTACAGAGATACCCATAACCATTCTTACAGACCATAAGAACCTTCTCTATCTGGAAGGGGCACGTCGTTTGAACTCTCGGCAAGCCCGCTGGGCATTATTTTTTTCACGATTTAATTTTCTTATCTCCTTCATTCCTGGCTCCAAGAATCTTAAAGCAGATGCTCTCTCTCGACAGTTCCTTGCTGAGGAAAAATCTGAAGAGCAGCTAGAGACAATCATTCCTTCCAGATGTATCTTGTCCACCAACTCCTTTGATATTATGGGCAAGATTCAATTCGAACAAACCCAGACTCCTATAGGGCTCAAAGTTCCGGAGGGAAGACTCTATACGGCATTCCAACACCGCAAAAAGGTTCTCGAATGGTGCCATTCTTCTAAATCTGCAGGACAACCGGGGATACGGAAGACCAACGACCTGGTTCAACGCACCTTCTGGTGGCCAGAGAGTGCTAAGGATGTAGAGGAGTTTGTTAAAGCGTGTGGTACTTGTGCTCGCAACAAGGTACCTCGGGTCAAACCAGCAGGCCTTCTTCTTCATTTACCCATTCCAGATCGTCCCTGGAACCATATTTCTATGGACATCATTGTAGAGCTTCCAGACTCCAAGGGAAAGGATACGATTCTTGTGGTCATTGATCGTTTTTCCAAACAGACACATCTGGTGCCTTTTGAGGGGTCTTCTGAATTCCTCCCGCCTTGCGGATATCTTCATTCAGGAAATTTTTTGTCTTCATGGGGTGCCAGCAACCATTGTTTCGGATCGCGGACCTCAATTTGTATCAAAATTTTGGCGTGCCTTTTCCCGAAAATTGGGGATTTCACTTCAATTCTCTTCAGGATACCACCCACAGACCAATGGGCAGACGGAAAGGGCCAACCAAAACCTGGAACAATATCTTCGATGTTTTATTACCGATACACAGGATGACTGGGTGGATCTACTTCCGTGGGCCGAGTTTGCTCTTAACTCTCTTCGCAATGACTCCACTCAAGAATCTCCCTTCTTTATAAATTGTGGCTTTCATCCTTCCCGTGTACCCTTCTCCCCTCTATCCTCAGGAGTACCAGCGGTTGACAAGCGCATCTCCCGGCTGAAAGACTTATGGAAGAGGATTCAGGAGAACTTAAAGGTGGCCACAGGGAGACAGAAACTCCAGGCAGACCGCCTTCGACGCCAGGTTCCGGAGTTCACTCCAGGAGACAGGGTTTGGCTCTCTTCCAGGAACATACGACTAAAAGTTCCTACCATGAAACTAGCACCTAAGTTCCTCGGTCCCTTTCCCGTGGTTAGGAGGATTAATCCTTTGGCTTATCGCCTGCGCCTTCCACCCTCGATGAAGATTCCTTCAGTCTTCCACGTATCTTTGCTTAAACCAGCATTTCAGAGTCCTCGTTTTTCAAAGACCACTTCTCCTCTACTTCCTCTTCTGATCCAAGGTCAACAGGAGTACGAGGTCCAGTCTATCCTGGATTCAAGGATTTCCAGAGAAGGAGTGCAATACCTGGTCCACTGGAAGGGGTTCGGACCAGAGGAACGTTCATGGATTCCCCACCGGGATCTCCATGCACCTTGACTTGTCCAGGCTTTCCATCATAGGAATCCCTCCAAGCCATGTCATGGACGCCCGGAGGACGCGCCTAAAGGGGGGGGTACTGTAAGGAGCCAGTATTCACGCCGTTCCCGGCGTGCTTTCAACTCACCTGCAGCTCCGGCGGGTCCTCCCGCGGCACACAGGCAGCCATCCTGCAAAACGCCGATCGCAGCTCCATATGGGCGCACGCGCGCACGCCAGTGTTCCTCTTCAAGGGTTGGTCCTGCGGGTATGCCCGGTCACACACCCGCAAACACTGCTACACGGAGGCGCGGCCACACGGAGGCAGACCAGTCTCTTAAAGGCACAGTACCTCAAACTATTGCTGCCACTAAATACAACCTCACTCCTGGACTTTATGGCTCCTCCCCTGGGACTCATGCTGGACCTATCCCTGCCGTAGCTCGGCCCATTCACACACCTCCACCTTGCTACTCTGCCATTGGACCCTCTTGCTTATATATACCCAGCAGCTTCATTGACTCGTCGGCTGAGCATAGAACCAGTTGTTCTCATCACTCTCTGCCTCCCTAGTTCTGTTTCACAGATTCCCTCGTGTACCGGACCGGCTTCTGCTACGTCTTCCTGCACCTCTGGCATCCCGAACTCGGCATACGGCATCACGACTCTCCTCATCTCTGGCATTCCGATTGTGGCTTACGGTAAACGACAACGTCTCTCTCTCTAACCCTGGACTTGGCTTCCGCACCCTCTACCATCCGTACCTTTCCTACCCCGATCCCGGAATCCCAGACCACTCTTCAATCAAGACGTGCCTGTGGGCTGTGGGTGGCGTTATTCCACTTCCCACCTCAACACATGCGGTCCGTCTCGTTGTGGTGAGCACACGGACAGTATGTATGTATCGTATGTATGTATGTATGTATGTATGTCTAGAGAGACATATACATACAGGGTAAGAAATGATATGTTGTAAAAGCTTGATTTACTGTATTGTAAATGATTGTGAGCTATGCTGCTATGCATAGATTGTGTTGAAGTATTTTATTAGTTAGAGGATGTAATTTTGGGCTTCTATGCGTACTGTAGGTTATGAGAGACATTGCTTAGTATATTGTAATTTTTGTGTTCCTTTTTTGTATGTTTTGAAACTTGTTCTCTGTAAAACGATAGCTAAGTTAATTGTTTTAATTGGTTGGATGGTATTTTAATTGTTTAGGGGATGTAATTCATGTCTGTAATTCATTGATGGTTGACTTTATTGGATTACATAATATACTTATTGTGATGTCAGGCTATTTAGTTGGATTATTGTATTGTAACATTGATTTGAAGCGTGTACATGTAGTTTACAGTATGCTACATGTATACACTGTCAATGCAATGTTTTAAGTGCATTTGAGGCTTCAGATTGAATGATTACATGAGATTGTTTAGGAATTGCTTTTTAATTCATTGAGGATGTTAGTCATAAGTGGTGTTGCCAATTGCAGGATGCTTCACCCCTAATTTACCTTGAGGTTAGTACCCGATAAGGTAATTAAGGGGTTCATTGGTATGTTAGTGTCATTGTATGTTACTGCACACCGACACACTTTATTCGAGGCAAATACCCAGTAGTGTACCTGGCAGAGATACCTGGAATGCGCCGCTCCCACCTCTGACAAGCCCCGTTGTGTTTGCCTTCCCAGCCTGGGTTCATGCCTGGCTGACGGGCGGGCTGATCAGTTAAATGATAATGATTAGGATTTAATAGGCTCGCAATGCTTCGCGTGTCTACAGATGGCATAATTCATGAATTGTAATGCAGTATATATATATATTACTGTGGCAGTATGCAGCCAGCGGGAATAAATGCTTCAACCATCCCTGCTTGGAAAAATACTCATTGCAACTCGGGCAGAGAAACAGTCACAACCTCAATACACCGGGTATACCCGAATTCGTGGGAGTTAGCCGAGCTCGAATAAAAGTGGTGTCGCCAGTGTATTGGATATTTATTATTTTTAGCACGGACCCCAGGATAGATGATGGCGACGGAGCCTTCTTATTGATAAGGTTAGTATAGATTCTTAAGTTTAATCTACGGTATTTAAAGTGTTTAATAATGGCCACAATATTTATATCATACTGGAGGAGAAGTTATTGGGCACATATTGTGTACTGTAATGTGTTGGGGGATAGGGGGTTTGGCCAGCCAAGGGTATCTGATAAGACTCTTTGGGGTAGGGGAGTGAGGGTGGTTAGGCCTCAGGGGTGGGGGGGGTGTGGAGGGGGGGGGTATGGGGGCGGTGTCTATGTGGGTGAGGGTGGGGTTAACCCCTTAAGTTTGTAGGGTTAATAACTGTTATGGTGATAATGGGGTTAGGGGACATTACATTGGATGTTTTTTTATATTCTTGTGTCTGTTTTGCAGAAGCGGATGGGGCAATGGCCAGGAGAAGATGAGGATGGCCTTCAAGTGGCAGGCCGGACATGGGAGGAGTGCTTATGTATGAAATGTCTATTATTTTTTATTTTATTTATTATTATTATTATTATTCATTATTATTATTATTATTATTATTATTATTATATATTGTTCTGTATGTATTTTAAATGGACAAATGCACTATTATCATTTGTGGATAATGTAATGTTGCCCTTAATGTATGCTTGTGTATGCTGCTATGTTTATGGGGGCATTTGTCCCCAAATAAAACTTGCTATTATGCGTAACCCCTTCATTGCCTTAGCGGCTATCCACTATGGTATGAAGAATCATTAATGTATTTAATAAAATTGTGCGGGACAGGGGCCCCACTGAGCTGAACACACATTTTTTGTGGCGTCAGAGAACCTCACTTCCCGAGTTACATGCCCCGGTTGTGGGGCATCGGTTACAGTGTGTGGAAGCCAGTGTGTTGCGGGAGTAGCGTATGGGACGCTATAAACATGGCGGCGACACTGCCCATCGATCACACATACCGGGGCCTCCTGTAACGGGAAGCAGGGGGTCCCTGGGCCACAAAGTGATGCAGTTCAGTCGGGGGACCCCCTGCTCACTGTACAGTATTATTAAATAATATTAATGCTGCTTCGCTACCATAGCAGATACCCTGTAAGGTAAGGAACGAGTCTTTATTGATATGTGTGTGTTTACTCATAGTGTAGATGTGGCACAGGGGTCCCGGAGTGAAGCGCTTTTGTTTTAGGTCCGGGGACCCTGCTTCCGAGATACAGACACCTTTATGGGGTGCCGGTATCCCTCTGCTTTGTTTACTCCACGATCACGTGATCGGGACCCCTTTAAATGCAGAGGGATACCGGCCACATAAAGGGGGTCTGTATCTCGGAAAGCAGGGGTCCCCCAACCTGGAACCAATGCGGTTCAGTCCAGGAGACCCTGCACAGTACATATAGCACAGATAAAAGTTGTTTTATAAAAATAATTTATTGTGCTGATGTATGGGCCGCCAGAGAGCAGCGGAATCTTCTCTTGCTGCAAACACAACTCGGCAGGGGACGGCTTCTCGGCAATTTCTCGCCAGGCAGCCGTCCCGCCACCGGTTACACGCCATTTCATCAAATGGTGGTGGCGCATTCATTCTCCAGGGTTTCGCCCCTTACAGCATACAGCCAGTTTAACACGCCAAAAACATGGCTAATTGCTAAACTGGCTAATGCATTTTTTCGCTGCTTACTGCATGATACCCTAAGTGAACAAACATTATTCAGATAGCTGTATCACCTTCCCCCCTCTCCCCGTTATGGTTGGGTGATGATGGAATGTAATAATTGTGGTATGGACTACCTGTAAGTGTATCTCCTTGGATAAATCACTATTTGTCGTGATCAACTCTCTTGGCAACATGTATAGCGTTGATACATGTATCTATTGAGACTGTTGCAATATAGGGCCTCATGCAGTAAGGCCCGATAAAATCTTTTCGCCAAGTGTGGCGGATAGGTGGGGGATCGGCCTTTTTGTGGCGATTTGCCCTCGCAGTATTCAGTAATGGCCGAATCCTTCCGATCCCTGCCGAAGCACTGCGAAAGCAAAGCTGCCGATGAGCCTGTGCCGATACAGCCTAGCTCCCGATAAGCCTTCCGATAGGCTTTTGGTGGCGATAGATGTTTGCAGCAGAGAGAGACAAGCCGCTCTCTCAGCGCAAACATCGGCAACAAATAAAGTATTTTTAAACAACTTTTACTCCTAGTGTACACAGGCGGCACACTTTATTCGAGTACGGCTCATTCCACAAGCCGGGATATGTCCCGGCTTGCGAGCCGCACTCCCTCAGCGTGCGCGTGCCGCGCATCACCGATGCGCGGGTCACGCTTTCATTCGGGTGCCTGTGCCGCCTGTACGCATGCCCAGGGCTCCCCGACTGGTGTCGCGCGGATGTGAGGACGGCGGCGGGATGTTCCGGGGGAACTGGCAGACCCGGTGAGGAGAGGGGGAATCCCCGATCGGCGGGCCTCTCCTCCGAGGCTTCGGCGTGCGCCCGGCACCCTCCGGCGCGCGCCAGGTAACTGCTGCGGCCGAGAACGGGCAAATGCTCGAATAAACTCGGCCACAGCAGTACATGTGCAGGGGTTCTCCGGAGCTGAACCGCGTTGGTTTCAGGTCGGGGGACCCCCTGCTTCCCGAGATACATGCCCCTTTATGAAGTGCCGGTATCCCTCTGCGTTTCAAGGTCCCGATCACGTGACCGCGGCATGTAAACAAAGCAGAGGGATACCGGCACCCCCTAAAGGGGCCTGTATCTCGGGAAGCAGGGGGTCCCCGGACCTAAAACAAAAACGCTTCAGCTCCGGAGACCCTCTGCACATCTACACTATGAGTAAAACACACACATCAATAAAGACTTGTTCCTTACCTTACAGGGTATCTGCTACGGTAGCGAAGCAGCATTAATATTTATTTAATAATACTGTACTGTGAGCAGGGGGTCCCCTGAGCCGAACCCCATCACTTTGTGGACCAGGGACCCCCTGCTTCCCGAGTTACAGGCCCCGGAATGTGTCATCGGGTGGCAGTGTCGCCGCCATCTTTATAGCGTCCCATTCTCGACGTGCCCGCTATAAATATGGCGGCGACACTGTAACCGATGCCCCAAACCGGGGCCTGTAATTCGGGAAGCAGGGGGTCTCTGAGACACAAATTAATGCGGTTCAGCTCAGGGGGCCCCCTGCTCCCGCACAATAGTATTAAAAATACATAAATGCTGCTTCATTATCATAGCGGATAGCCGCTAAGGCAATGAAGGGGTTAAGGCAGAATAGCATGTTTATTGGGGACATTTGCCCCCAATAAACATTGCAATAAACAACATACACCCCCTAGGGTAAGAAATGATAGTGTTGTTAAAGCTTGATTTTCTCTATTGTAAATGATTGTGGCTATGCTGCTATGCATAGATGTGTGCTAAATGTATTTTATTATTAGAGAGATGTAAGTTTTGGGCTTTATGCTGTACTGTAGGTTATGGAGAGGGTTGCTTTAGTATATTGTAAATGTTGGTGTCCTTTTTTGTATGTTTTGAACTTGTTCTCTGTTACGATAGCTATAGTCAATTGTGTAATTGGTATGGATGGTATTTTAATTGTTTAGGGATGTAATTCATATGTGTTTATTCATTGATGGTGACTTTATTTGCTTACATTATATACTTCTTGTGATGTCAGGCTATTTTAGTTGGATTACTGTATTGTTAACATTGATTTGCAGCGTGTACATGTAGTTTACATGTTATGCTACATGTATACACTGTAAAAGCAATGTTTTAAGTGGCATTTGAGCCTTCAGATTGAATCTATTACCAACAGCTATAAATTATGCACGCTGACAGCCTGCCTTCACATTTGAGAAAGCGCTCAGATAAGTGTGCTATACTTCACCCACCTCTGTTATAAACTGGTTATAACGGAGTATGATGATTGTGGTATATTCTGCTGGTATACTCCGTCTCTATTGGGCAATCACTATCTGCTCTGAATTGAGCAACATGTGTAGCGTTGCTCCACGCATCCACTGAGACAATCACTAAACATATTGTGTGACTAGCAGCTTATGTGCTTGAATGAAACTGCTAATATGTGTCTGTGGATACTAAGTGAACAAACATTATTCAGATAGCTGTATCACCTTCCCCCCTCTCCCCGCTATGGTTGGGTGACGATGGAATGTAATAATTGTGGTATGGACTATCTGTAAGTGTATCTCCTTGGATAAATCACTATTTGTCGTGATCAACTCTCTTGGCAACATGTATAGCGTTGCTACATGTATCTATTGAGACTGTTGCAATATAATCTGTTTTGACCAGCAGTATAAGTGCCCCCATGAATTTTCTACTATGTATTTCTGGGCATGAATAACAATGGGTTAACTAACTGCAGAGACTTATGCGGGATATGTAGCGTTCTCATTACTTATTGAGAATATTGATACATGTGCTATATTAATAATTATTAGATATACCCAAGGAGAATATACTGTTTGTGTTCCCATGAGAGTTTGTAAATATTTTTGGAGAACTACCCTAATGTGTTAATTTATCCTAGCTCAAAGAGGCTATAACTTGATACGGTCTTTGAACCGTGCCTCAGGGCCATCACTGAGCACATTTTGTGCTAGCCCTTTTTAGGACATATGATATGGCTAGTTGAATACTTTACTGCATTAGGTTGTTAACAATGAGTGATTTTGGACGTGCTAGTAGTGGGATCGTACGCCGTCTTGGGTATTCACACAATTACACCTTATCGCCTGGCTGTATAGATGCCAGCTCAAATTGGTATTTTATTATATTTTTGGCCTACTCCCCAGATTCAGTATCGACAGTGTACTCAACCTTGAGACTGCCGGTTTTATAGATAATAGCGCACTCCAGCAATAGGTTTGTGCCAAATTATGTTGGGGTTACTTTGGACTGAGGCAATATACCAATGTGCTTAGGTGTATTTCTTTTCATTTTTTCCTTTTCTTTTTGTAGACATATATAACACGATTAATTAAGTCTACATTTGTGTTGGTATGCCATTTTTGGGGGTGGCCATGGATTTGTTTACCACTCCCTTCTGTACAATTATCATTTTTAATTAGGGATACTATTAAAATTATTTTAAATTTCCCATAACACATTTATTGGTTGATCTGAGTGCATTCAGGGGGGAACCTTTCTCTTGTATGCTTGGTGAAGCTTCTCAGTCCCATCACTGACCTCACCAGTCAGGTTTAAAACCTCTTCCTTCAGGTTTATATTCTCCATTTTCACAGTCTCTACACTGGCGACACACTTTATTCGAGCTCGGCTAGTCCCACGAATTCGGGTATACCCGGGTGTATTGAGGTTTGTGACTGTTTTCTGCCCGAGTGCATTGAGTTATTTTCCGGCAGGGATTGAAGCATTTTATTCCCGCTGGCTGCAATACTGCACAGTACATATATATATACTGCATTACAATTCATGAATTTATGCCATCTGGTAGACACGCGAAGCATTGCAGCCTATTAAATCCTAATCATTATCATTTAACAGATCAGCCGCCCGTCAGCCAGGCATGAACCCAGGCTGGGAAGGCAAATGCAACGGGGCTTGTCAGAGGTGAGGAGCGGCGCATTCCAGGTATCTGCCAGGTACAAACCGGGTATTTGCTCGAATAAAGTGTGTCGGTGCAGTATATCCCTTAGGACCGTCTCATTGGCTTTCTTCAAAGTACCCAGCTCTGTAGTTAGACAGTGACCCTTCCGGCGTGAAAGCTCCAGCTCTGTTTTGAGCTCGCAAGCCTCTTGGTGAGAAACTTCTAAGTCTTTGATGAAGTTTTGCACATCTCTCTGGGACATCTTATAGCATAGTCTCCAGTCAGGACTTGTTCTCTCTGATTCCATGGTACCAATTGCGGTGTTGGCCTTATCCAAACTTGTCGTCAGCTCCTCCAACTCACTCCGTAAGAGACGCTCTGTTTTCTTTAAAGCCTCATACTCTTGTATAGCTTGGAGTATGCACCTCCGTACCTCGGCGTTCGCTTCTCGCTCCCTATTCAATTGCTCCTGCAAGACCTCATAATCTCGGTGGGCAGTTTGGAGTGCAGAAATTAAGGCCTCTTTGTCCTGGATCAAGGATTCAGCTTCCCTTTGCTCCTTTTCCTTTGCCACCATTCCCGTGACAATCCTGCCCATCACTCCGGTCTGCAGCACATCTCGGTGGCTTGCTGACACCTGTTGTCCTGATATCGCAGGCCCAAGTGGTTCGATCACTTCCTCTGTGACGTGAAAAATATTTTTCTTTTGCTTCTTCTTTCGCTTTGTTTTATTAGTACCAGAGACATCAGTGGTACCGGGCACACACACACTGGTATCAGCTTCCACATCTTGCTTGTATTCACAATGCGTTGCTTGCTATTGCAGCTGTGGGAGACAATATTCATCATGTTGCTCCTTTTGCCACTGTTTATATTTGAGAATGTGGGGACATACTTTCCCCGTGTGACCTGGTTCATGAGAGGCCCAGCATACTGTCTCCTTTAGCAGGTCACCTGGTTTCCTTCTAGCCGGCACGTTCGAATTCCTGGTCACTGACTCCAAGGTTATGGGGTCCTGCGCTCTGGACACTGGTCACTTTTGCTGCTTCCATCTGCGGGTACGGCTCTCTTCTCGGGGCCACATATGCGTCGTCATCATAATCATCATATGGCCTGAAGGGAGACTGTTTTGTATGGTTATGTACATTGCAAAACTGACACTTGACGGAGGCCATTTTAAAACCCCGTTTTTTCCCCACACCCGACGAGGCAGACTTTGCACAACACACGTAAGTTGTACGTGCTTTACAATGTTTGAACCTTCTGGGTTCTTCTTAGGACAACATCTTTGCCAAAATCCTTTTTCACTTTCTTTTATACCAGAAAGGGCAAATTTTACACACAGCACTTGCTAGCTGCAAATTCACTCGCTTCAGCAAAAGGCATTAGCTTTACACAGCAATCCTTTCATACCCGACGGGGCAAACTTTACATTCAGCACTTGCTAGCTGTAAATTCAATGCATCAGCAAAATAACACTTTTTTTTCTGCTTGATTTCAGTGTCTCAACACATCTTCATCTACTGACCCCCAGAGGCATAGCATCCCACTTCTGACACCACCTGTGGCAAGACGGCCTTGCGGCGGGGTCAGTAAGACGCTAGACACGATGGGAAACTTTAAACTGTAGTGGTTTATTAGCCACAACCAAAATAAAGTACAGTGCACTGTCCCTTTAAGAAACTACTTTCTAGAAAATAAAGCCTATTCTATTTCCCGTTAGGGAAACACTCACTTCTTGAGCCCTTACTAACAGGGCAGCCAGTTTAATCTGGTTATGCTCAAAACTGTGCTCTACAAGTATAACAAATAATATCATAACAAAGTCTTATCTGTAATGCAGCTCCAATAGCAAACAGGAACAACCGGTTCCGGGAGCGCGGCTGTGTCCAGCTCGCTGCAATCTTTATCTTTTATCCTGGGTTGGGGTCCCAGCTGGTCCCAGCAGCAAAGCTCCTTGCAGGACTGGGGGACCAGAGCAACAGCTAAGGCTTCCTAGCCGGGAGAAGTCTCTCCAGCCTCCTGGGGATAAACAAGCTCACCTTGTGTGAGCAACTTCCTGCTTTTTAAAGCACTTGTTTCACTGGTGAGTTCAGCCCCTGTTTAATCAGTCTTCAGCTGTGCTTTCTCTCTCTGAGGAAATTAACGCTCTGTGTACTGGCTGCAGCATCTCTCCATTCACAGTTCCAGCCTACTGAGTCAGTGACTCTGTCACAATACCATTATGCATTGGCATTAGAGAGGCATTTAAAGTGAGCTTTTAAGTGACAAATTTAGTTAGACTATAGTTAATATACTTACTTTCTTCATGTAAGACCAATAACCTCAGCTGATATGACATGGATCTAATTGCATTCTCTTCACAGGTATGTTCCTGATGTGCAAGTCCTGTTTAAAAGATTGACTCTGGCCTTTAGCACTGATATAAGTTAGTATGTTTGAATATCAAAAAAAAAAAATTTTCCCCTCTTAACTCTGTGCTGTTAATTGACCAACTGGAACAAGTTGATTTATTGGGGTGGGGGGATGGTCATGTGACTGCTTTTGCTGTGTAAAACCAATACCTTTCCTGTATTTTGCAGGTACTGCATTGGCATTAGTGAGGCATTTAAAGTGAGCTTTTAAGTGATAAATATAGTTAGACTATAGTTTGACTAGAGGTGACTGGGGACTGCAACTTTCTGCAAACTCCTTACTCAAGACAACAAACGGTAAGCTATTCAGATCACACTATAATCCCATGCTTGCTAACCTGCATATTTTAACCCCCCACCCCATTACAACTTATTCACTGCAGCCTCTCCCAAAACTGACTGCACAATACACTGAAACCCTGAATTGATTCTAGCATTGCAATACAGCTAAACATTTGACAAAGAACAGGCACACCCCTGCTGTTTAGTCTGCACACACTCACTCTGCTCACAACAGCTCCATGCAGCACTGTCTACCTCTGGCATAATGAACCTGCTATGTATCTTAACTTTTTTCTTTCTCCTGGCCTCATGGAGATGTGACGCCCTCTATCCACTACAAACTCCTCCATCCTGGTCCACACCCAACATCACCATACACCCTGGACTACTCAAAAGCCTTGCACTATCTACTGAATGTTGGTGGAGAACTCTAAAAAGCAGCACACCAACCACCTCTCACTCTAATGGCAAACACCACAAATTTACAACTTCCAAACAACTACCCAAATTCCTACTCGTACTGTTACTCTCTTTAGCAGGTGATATTGAACCTAACCCAGGTCCTCTCATTTCAGCTCTGTCCCATGCCCCTGAGAATTCCACCTTTAAATTTCAAAAAGGGCTATCTGTCGCCCATATAAACATCCGGAGCCTGCTGCCCAAACTGGACAAACTAAGGGCTTGGTGCCTTATGCATAAACCCAAAGCCATCATTCTTACAGAAACATGGCTAACCCCTAAATCCCCTGATGCAAATATCGCCATTCAGGAATACTACATTTTTAGGAGAGATTGGTCAAAGAGAGCAGGAGGGGTGTTATTTTATATTGCAGACACCTTACAATTTACACTGTTAAACTGCCCCCCAAGCCCACCCACTTTTGAAATTCTAGTTGGCAAAATCTGCCTCCCCTTTTCTAAGCCCATCTTGGTTGCTGGCATCTACCGCCACCCTAAAGCCCCACTACAATCCCTGACTGATATCACCCAATTTCTTGGCTCCATTTCCTCTCTGAATGAGAAGAGTGAGCTGCTAGTTCTTGGGGATTTCAACTTCAATTGGCTTGACCCTAAAATTGCAGCAACATTATAAAACATTCAAGAAAGTGCTAGTCCCACACTTAACAGAGGTTTTCAATTTGTTTATGGAAGGGGAGGATGTCCCAGTATCTATGTCCACAGCTAACCTTCATAAGGAAGGAAGAGACCCGCTTCAATGCGGGAGCTATAGACCAATATCTCTACTTAATTTGGACCTCAAAACCTATATTAAAATCCTAGCAAATAGACTAAATCCAATATTACCGAGCTTGATTCACAAAGACCAGGTCGGATTTGTTTCAGGCAGACAAGCCTCGAATAATACGCGTAAAATAATAAATATTATGGACCACGTGCATCTAGAGGGAACAAAAGCCTTCCTATTGAGTCTCGATGCTGAAAAAATATTTGATAGAATCAGATGGGACTTCTTAGACCATACCATGACTAAATTCGGATTTAGAGGTCCCTTCCTGGAGGGAGTTAGGGCCTTATATAAGAACCCATCGGCTTTTGTAAAACTCCCAGGAGGAAACTCAGTTCCCATAAAAATCCAGAAGGGTACCAGGCAGGGCTGCCCTCTATCTCCACTCCTTTTCGCACTATCAATCGAACCCCTTGCAGCAACAATTAGACAAAACCAAGATATTAAGGGGGTCATCATCGGGGACAGAGAACACAAAATCTCGTTGTTCGCAGATGACGTTATTCTATCATTGACATTCCCCATGACGACCCTTCCTAATCTTCAGTCTGAGTTGGAAAGATTCGGCGGGATTTCAGGGTACAAAATTAACAGCGATAAATCAGAAGCCCTGAACCTATCCCTGTCTCCTCAGGAAGTAAAACTAATGCAGCTCAATTTTAGTTATAAGTGGAGCTCCACAAACATAAAATACTTGGGAGTTAGAATAGCCAACTCATACAGTATTCTGCATTATATAACTGCAATTTTCCTCCATTATTTACCAATATTAAAAAAGACCTCCAGATATTAAACAAATACCATAATTCGTGGCTCGGTAGGGCGGCATCAGTTAAGATGAACATCCTTCCCAGACTACTGTATTTCTTCCAGACTCTCCCAGTCTGCGTGCCGCTGGCAGACCTCAAAAACATCCAAAATAGTATCTTCCAATTTATATGGAAAGACAAGAGGCCGCGAGTGGCACAAACGGTAATGCTTGCCCCAAAGGAGTGTGGAGGCCTAGGTGTGCCCGATATAATTAAGTACTATAGAGCAGCCCACCTAAAACAAATGGTGATCTGGAATAATGACCCAGCGTCTTGTGGCTGTTTGGAGATTGAGGCCTCCGATGTGGCTCCCCTGTCCCTTTCAGTATTACTTTGGTCCCAAGGTGGTGGGAAGATAACAAAACAAGGCAAAATAGGCCTGGGCGCCACGAGATGAACGTGGAAAATTTGGACAAATGCAAAGGACAGATATGAATTGACATCCTCCCTATATTCGGCAACCCAGACTTTCCCCCGGGTTGTAACCCCAGGGACTTCAAACAATTCAGAGAGTCTGGGATAAAGATGGCGTCAGACCTTCTCAATAAGGGGACCCTGACTCAATTTAGTTACAGAAACCTTGGTAAAACTTCCTTTCTATGGATTCCTTCAGATCAGACATTTCCTTCATTTAGCCTCCCAAAGCACCAAATTCAGGGGTCTCACGACTTTTGAAAAAAGATGTGCGGTGGGAACATACCAATGAGGGCTGATCTCAGGAATTTACTTGGGACTAGCACGTTCCAGGACAACCGCCAACCACAATTACATGATAAAATGGGCTGAGGCCCTAAACGTAGAAATAGATAGAGATGACTGGGAGGACATTTGGGAAGCTGCAGCAAAAACATCCATCTGTACTACTACCAAAGAGAATAAATACAAAATTCAATTCCACTGGTACCTGTCCCCAAGAAGACCGAGTCAGATCTTCCCTGGCCAGCCTGATATGTGTTGGAGAGACTGTGGCCAAGGAGGAGACCTGGCACATATACTATGGTCATGTCCTAAGGTCCAGATATTCTGGAATGTGATCCATTCTATAATTGAGGAAATAACAGGAGAGGAGATCCCTCTAGACCCCCTGTTGTTCCTTCTAGCAAAACCAATGGAATCAATCTCAGCTCCCATGAGAAAACTAATCACACATCTACTCATAGCAGCTCTGTGCTCGCTCACAGCCAATTGGAAAAAAATTAAACATCCTTCCAAACAGATGGTCCTTCGGAGGACAACTGAGATCAAATTAATGGCGTATTTGTCCGCTCTCTTACAACAGAACCTGGACCGGTTCGACAAGGTCTGGGACTTATGGCCCTATAATTAAAAACTAAAAGTACTACACCCGAACTGTAAGCTCGCTGCGCCTCCCTCCCCCCCATCCCTCCCCCCCTTCCTCTCTCTCTACCTGTCCTTCGCTATCCTTTTTCTTAAAATAGGAGGAGTTACTACCCGGTATGAATTACTGTTTATGCAGGTTTCTCGCTGATCAGGTTTCAAATGTATGAGTGTAATATGATATTTACTCTATGAAGTCCCCTGTATATGTTTTTGAATGCTGCCTGTAACCCTCCATGAAAACTAATAAAAATATTTGTATAAAAAAAATATATAGTGCCAAAAATGTATTCAGCACTTCACAAAGAATACAGTACAGGGAATTATAATATAAGTACAGCAAAATCAGACAATAGGAAAGGAAATCCCTGCCCGGAAGAGCTTACAATCTTGATTTGTGGGGCGAGTTTTAAGGTTAGTTAGTATTAAATGACTAAAAGGTTGACACCATTTGTATCAGAGGAGATGGCAGATGGCAGATAGCATGAATGAGAGCAAGTGTCTATTGGGATAAGAGAGATTGGGCCTGTAGTTTAAGACAGTGTTTTTGTCCCCATTTTGAAGATTGGGACAACTCTGGCAGTTTTCCAGGTCTTAGGGAAATGGTCTGCAGACAGGATAGAGTTGATTATGGAAGCAATTGGTTTGGCAATGGCTGAGGCACCCAGTCTTAGGATCTTGGATTGTAGCAAAGTCAAGTTCACATTGGTTGCTTAGTTTTAAATTTGAGGAGCGTTAATAGGGGATACCTCTGTCTATATGCGGATGTTAAGACAGTAGTAAACACAAATGGATACAAGAATTTATTCCTCTGTGTAAATTAATTCCCTGTGAGACACATTTGGGATGACTTATGACTATCAATAGTTCAAAGGAACGAGTTAAGGACCATGTTATTGGAATAAAACAATTAGTAAGTATTGTATGCAACTAATACATTTGTGGAGTCTCTCTAGGCACAGGTCAAAGTTGAAAGTGCACCTACACGAGACAGGTCAATGGTCAAGCATTTCCTATGGCAATATATATTTAAAACCAGAGACAGAACAAGAAACACAGACAGAGCTCAGTGCTACATCCATTGACACACATACACGGTACAGTACCTATATATATATACATTATCACCCAGCATACAGCACTTCCACTGCAGCAAGGGATTCTGGGAAATGACATGCAAATGAGCACACAGTGTCACTTTTTGCCTCAATAACCATTTTTAACATGGTTCCCTATAGGCTTAAGCTTGCTGCATGGTCACAGCTTTGAGCACAGCCAGGGTTAAGGTGCATACCCAGAAAACCACCCACAGACAGCTGTTTCGACCTTGATGAGTCTCATCAGTGTGGGGTTGATTTTAACTGGGTATGCAAGAGAGGCTATGGGATAGGCTATACCATAATACAAGTGCCTCAGAGTATAGGGGACTTATCCTAAGGGAGGTGCAGAGGGAGGGGGGTCTAAAGGAGGGAGGGTCTGCGGAAGTGGCGGAAACCCCTGGTTTCTTACAAGAGGGTGAAGGGGAAGTCCTGAGCTCTCAAAGTGGAATAGGGGCGGAAAGAGTGGAGGTACAAGTAGAGGAGGAAGTTTTAAAAGTAAAGATGGATGTGTTTCAAGAGAAAGTAGGGGATGTAAAGTTTTGGGAGAATGTAATACGTAAGGCAATAAAGAATGTGAGTAATAGGGAGCTAATGAGTGAATTAGACGAGATTATGAAGAGAAGAGCGTGTATGACTGTGGAAGAATTTTTGAGGTTGAAAGAGGAGCAGGTGAAGTGGTTGGATGAGGAGGAATTTAGACTGGAGGGAGAAGGAATGTTGGCGGAGGAAGCTAGAAAGAAGGAAGAGGCGGAGGGAGAAATGAACCAATTACAGATGGACCAGGGGGAAGGAGGGGAAGAAGGGCTGGCATGTGAAGGTGAAGGTACGGAAGCCTTAAAAAGAAAATTTGAGGAATTTCAAAAAAAAGTAG
>WSYH01006560.1:0-37481 GCA_036426205.1 Ascaphus truei | reverse complement strand
AGGCAGAGTGTGAGTGCGGTGTTGCTGCAGGTACAGTTAGGTGCAGGGGGTTGCTACAGGTACAGTGTTGAAGTGCAGGGGTTACTGCAGGTATTAGGGTGGAAGTTAAGTGGAAGAGGGGATCCGGGAGGTGAGAGAGGTAGTGTGTTGTGCAGGGGGTCAGTGACCCACTGCATAGGACAGTTCTACCCTGCAGGCCTAGGAGTATTCCTTTGAAGTCACCCTAGGTTGCTGTGCTGCAGGGCCTGCCTATAGTGGTTAGCGAGCATCACTCTAACTGAGTACCAGTTAGGGACAAAGCACAGAGTTGTGGCGGTTTGAGTCATCTCTGGACCAGACGGCTGGACACCGTGATATCCGGAGGCTACGTGTTGGAGGCGTCTGACCCTTTGTGAAGTGTTGCCGGTCACCGCCGTGACCGTAAGGTATTATTACATCAAGTGCACCAACACCGGTCAACAGGCGTGATCCCGCTAGGCGTAAACTCTTTAAGGACACTGAGCGAGTGGATAAGAAATGAGCCTATACCAATAGTACTATACAGGACACGGGTGTGGTGGGGCACGGGTGAGGGGACGAAGACGTTGCTCCTGATGAGTGGTCGAGCCACTAAGGTTATACGAGCGTTAGAGTATAAGTGTATATGTTTTGTGTTATTGCTACGTTGCATATAGAGTGATAAGGTTACCGTGCATTATTACAGTAAAACTGGTTGACATTCATATGTGTGTTATTGTATTTCTTGCCCAGGGCAATCTCACGTCACGGGGATCCTGGGTAAGTGGAGGCGCTGCGCTATAGTGTACCCCAGGCTCCCAGCTAGCGGAGGGCTCAGATTCCTGGAGCCACAGGTTGTGTACAGTGACCAGTAGTCTCTTTGGGAGGGTAGTTCAGAAAAGGGATACATACATTTAGAAGTGTGAGAGGAGAATGTGGAAAGAGGAGTCGAGTGTGACCCTTAGCAGTGTGCGTGCTTGCTAGTGGGTGTATGACAAGGAAATTCCAACAGTAATGGGGAAGTGTGTGGTGGGGGCAGTTTTGGGATGAAATATGAGGAGCTGTTTTGACATGTTGAGTTTTTAAGTTGGCGGAGAGGGCATCCAGGATGATATCGCAGGGAGACATTCAGAAACTTTGATTGGTCTGTACAGAAGGTTAGGTCAGGGGTTGAAAAGTAAAAGTGTGTGTCATCAGCATTGAGGTGATATTTGAACCCAAAGAGATGTGATAGGTACCTAGAGCAGGCCCGCGGGTGGGTTATTTGAGGTACATGGGGGGGAGAGTTAATTTGATGGTACAGGGGGGGGGGTGGTATTTGAGGTACATGGGGGGCTTGATGTGTGGTGCGGGGGGCTTGTGGGTGCAGGGGGCTTGATGTGAGGTGGCAGGGGGGGTGATGTGAGGTGCAGGGGGGGGGGTGATGTGAGGTGCAGGGGGGGTTGATGTGAGGTGCAGGGGGGTTGATGTGAGGTGCAGGGGGGGCTGATGTGAGGTACGGGGGGTTGATGTGAGGTGCGGGGGGGGTTGATGTGAGGTGCGGGGGGGAGAGGGATGTGTGGTGTGCAGGGGGGTATTGTGTGTTGTTTGTGGAGGGAGAGTATTGTGTGTGGGTGAGGGGGAGAGATGGGGGTATGAAATAGATGGGGAGTCTCGCAAAGGCTAATGATGAGCGGTGCTGGGGGAGATATATGAAGATGATGAGGGGTGCTGGGGGAGATATATGAAGATGATGATGAGGAGGGGTGCTGGGGGAGATATATGAAGATGATGAGGGGTGCTGGAGGAGAGATGATGATGATGATGATGATGATGATGATGATGATGATGATGATGATGATTTTACCCATGCGGCCCAAATCTGTTTTCCTTTGAGCAATTCGGCCCTTCTCATTAAACGAGTTGTGCAGGCCCTGCATCGAGGAGAGTGGTACAGAGAAAAGAGGAGAGGTCCCTGGACAGAAGCCTGGGGTACCCCCAACAGAGAGATCAATAGAGGAGGAGGTGTTAGCAGAAGAAGAGACACTGAAAGTACGATGGGAGAGGTAAGAGGAGGAGACGAGGATTATAGAGCTTGTTTATAATACCAAGAGTATGGAGAATGTAAAGGAGGGGGGGTGTGTCCACAGTATCAAATGCTGAAGAGAGATCGAATAATATGAGCAGATTGTAATAATCTCTGTCTTTGGCAGCATGGAGGTCATTAATTATTTTAGTGATGGCTGTTTTAGTGGAGCAGCGCGGGAAGCCAGATTGTAGAGGGTCTAGGAGAGAATAGGTGGTGATAAAATATGCAGGTGAGTAGTAAATACAAGATGTTCAAGGAGTTTAGAGGCAAAAGGCAGCAGAGGGAGACAGACTGATAGTTAGAAAGACAGGTAGGTCAAGGCTGGCTGTTTTTGAGTAATGGTATGAATGTTGCATGTTTGAAGGAGGGAAAGATACCAGAGTAGAGGGAGGAGTAAAAATCTGTGTGAGCATAGGGATTATAGCAGGAGCAAGAGGTTTTAGGATGAGGGAGGGAATCGGGGTCAAGAGGGCAAGTGGTAGAGGGACGAGGAGAACAGGAGATCAACAGTGACGCATCCTCCTCTGTGATAGCGGAAAAGAGTCAAGGAAGGCAGGAGGAGAGTTTAGGGAAGCGGCTTGTGTTTGTTGTGTTGTAGCGTGGGAGGTGGAAACATAGGGGATGTTTCTGACGTATGGATTCCACCTTTTCCTTAATAAAATAGTCAGCAAGTCCTGAGGTGAGATGGAGGAAGAAGAAGAGGCAGTGAGGATGGTCTCTGAGTATGGAGCAAAGACAGAGAAGAGTCGGCGTTGATTAGACTGTGCATGTTGATTGCGTGAAGAAAAGTATGTTTGTTGAGCTGAGAGAGGGCATAATTGAAACAGGATAGCATAAATGTGTTAGTGAAGGAAGTCTGCGGGAGTGTGGACATTTCCTCCAGAGACGTTCAGAGGAACGAGTGCAGGAATGCAGAATGCGCGTGTGGGAATTTAGCCAGGGTTTGGGGTTATAAGGGCAAGAAGACAGAGAGAAAGAGGGGATTAGATCAAGAGATGAGGACAGGCAGAATTGATAGTTCTAACCAGGTTGTCAGGGTCTGGAGCAGAGCTGAGAGAGAGAGGGAGGAGCGTTTTAAAGTGGAATCAAAAGCTGGTAGGTTATAGAGGCACAGGTCTGTGGGCAGAAACGAGCCTGGGTGTCAACACATTCAGTGCTATATAAGAATAAAGATAACAACAATAACCGCTGTAAAGCAAAATGAGAAAATGAACTAGCAAAATAACATAACACAAAGAAATATTGCACATCCAGTCTCAAATCTTTAAAAAAACCACCAAGCCAAACAGACACTCTACTTTGAAGTTGAGCAAAGAAAACGGTTAACAAAGGACATGCCAATGTGACAAATCATCTGTCTAAGAGATAAATTCCTTTCTGGAATAAAGTCAGCATGAAGGTGCCTATTGGTCTTGTGTTATCTAGGGTCCAGGAAAGAAACAAGTTATGTTAATCCCTTTGCTGCCAGAGAGCACAGAACACATTTCTCGGTGCTGTGCCCGGTTGACGCCAAAACTGTCAAAAACCATGAGGATTCTGTGAGCAGGGGTGTCGAAAACATTTTTTGTCTGGCCCCCTGCTCTCACCCCTGATCGCACCCCCCCCACCCCCTACCTTTTCTCCGGCCGTCTCAGCGTACGGGCTTATGTGATGTCGCCCAGAAGCCGCCAGAGACAATTGTAAGGGATTTAACAGAGGATTTAATTTAAGTGTGTGGGGGAAGAGCGGCGAGGCCTCTGTAAGCACCGCACACCCACGCGCCCGCCAGAAAAGGTTGCGCCCCAAGTTTGCGCACCCTGTTGTAGAGATTCATTATAGTTCTTCATTTTTAAACTGAGATAATGACAGTATTCAATGATAAGGTATATGAGTGAATAAGGTAGCTGTAAGAGATGTGTGCAGAGGTACTTGGTTTATTGAGCCTGTTCCTTTATCCGGGCAAAACATACAAAACCAACAAAATAACAAACCCCTATCCTTTTGTTAATGGCTAGCTTACTTCCCAAACCCTATCTGCAGGGCTGGAGGGATAGTCCTATACCAGCTTATCACCACAAAGTCTCAGGAGGTACATTAAGCAGGTGGCCCTCCATGGTAGTCTCTGGCAGGTTTCTGGCGTGCTGTGTCCAGGAAATGATAGGTTGTTCTGTGTGTCTTGATCTCAGCACAGCCTTTGTGCTCAAGACGTGTCTGTGTGCAGGCTTCTCTGCTCTCCTTCTGTCAACCCAAATGTGAGAATAGAATCTCTCTTGTGTCTCTCACTGAGGCTTTTACAGAGCTCTCATTAGTCCAGGTGGAGACTAGTTAATTGAGTGGCTGCAATTAACTCTCTCTCGCTAGGATTCTCAGAGATCTAGGGCTGCTTGATTTAAACAGGGATAGTCCCTGTTACAGTATGAACAATGAGCTATTGGGTTGTGCATGTTTTGCAATTCTGTTCAGATGGTCCTAAACTGATTGGAGGGGTGGCTCCCCTTCCCAGGTTGAAGCTCACTCCCTCCACTTTTAAATGGTTAAAAGCTCACTCCATTTCCACCTCCACACTCATGGGAACCTGATACAGTTTGATTGCGACAAATATAATACAGAGTGCTTTTCCTGGTATTTACAGGTTAATAAGAGCTTAATCAGACTTAGAACTATGCAACTAATTTTGACAGGATTTATTTTAAATATTCTTCTGGTTAATGTACTGGTTATTAATGAATTATTTTAGTGTTCGGACCCTTGAGATGTGGTCTGCCTGGGAGGCTCAGGGCTTACGAACACTTTGGCCAAAGAGTTAAACTAAAAGACCATTTATCAAAAATATATCGTATTTATTACATATCTGCGCGAGCTATCATCGATCATCTAGGCGCCCCTCTCAATCCTATATTATCTATCTCATCTATCTATGCGATCATATACTATCTATCTATTCGACTATCTATCTATATCTATCTATAGCTCTCTTATATTATCTATATCTATATCAGTCTCTTATTTTATTTTATGTATAAAACTATTTTACCGGGAAGTAATACATTGAGAGTACCTCTCGTTTCAAGTATGTCCATGGGCACAGAGTAAAAACACATAAATACATGGTTACAAATACAGTTACAAAATGAACAGGGTATACATTATATACAGGAAATTGATAGCACAGTTAAGAAAATATATATATGAGCGTATGAAACAGTTACAGACAGATTAAAGTGTGAGACAGCCTTAGATTTGAAAGAACTTAAGCTGGTGGTGGATGATCTTATACAGATCTCCTAATCTATATCTATATTATATCTATCTCTAGTATAGCTCTAGCATCTAGATGAGAGAGGATACGAGCGAGAGCGAGATGAGATCTAGCTAAAGCGAAAGCTGAATCATATCTATATCTATATATGCTCATATCTCTATTTATCATATATAATCTAATCTATACTATATCTATATCTATCTATCTATCTATCTATCCATAGGCACTGTACCGTGTATCTGTGTTAATGGATTGTTAGCACTGAGCTCTGTCTGTGTTTCATGTTCTGTCTCTGGTTTTAAATACCTGTTACAGTAGGAGTATAAATTTCCCCCTGCTTTGTGCATACAGCCCACAACATTTTGTTTCCTCAACTTTAGAAAACATATTTACGTTCTTGTCCTTCTGTCAGATGATGTCCTTTGAGCACCGCAAAGTGATGATATTAGTGACCCCCTGACTTTAGCTGCACAATACATATTTTTCTAATTGTATGATTGTGGGCATTTGTTATTTATTATGCTCTACTGCAGGGGGTGGCACAATCCAAGTCCTCAAGGGCCACCAACAGGGTCAAGGGTTAAGGTATCCCGGCTTCAGCACAGGTGGCTCAATCAGTGGCACAGTCAGTGACTCACCGCCTTCTTCCTTTACTTCCTAACTATTTTTTAATCTGGTCGTAACTGTTAAATATGCCTATAACATATTATCTTACTGTGCATGCAATGTCTTGTATATAAGTATACCCGCTCACTTAATGTAAATATGTATTTGAACATGTATCTGTTCATCATAACTCTGTGCCAAGGGACAATACAGTAGGGCCCCGCTTCTCGGCGATTCGCCAATATGGGGGTACTGCTTCCCGACTTCAGTCATTTTTTTCACGCATGCACCAAGAAGGGAACACAGAGTCCACGCATGTGCAAAAGGGTCTTTCGAGTCCGCACATGCTCAAGAACGCTGCATTCTGGGATGGCGCATGCGAGGGAAGAGAGAAGGGAAAATAGCCGACGATGTGGACAATAGCATTTGTGCGCCTCTGCACACAAAAAAGCTATGTTCCGCTTTTTGGCGATTTCCGCTTTTCGGCGAGGGCCTGGAACCGAACCCGCGAATGTGTGGGGCCCTAACTGTACATGAAAACGAGAGGAAACTCTCAAGTATTACTTCCTGGTTTAAAACATTTTATAAATAATAAAATGTCCGTTCTCTTGTCAGATTACACCTTTTTGACAATGCCATGACATTGACAACTTACATTTTAATAGGATGGAAGGGACGGCAACGCTTACTTCTTAAAGAGGAATTATACCCTGAAGGAGGCTAAAATTCCATTCACAACGCCAGACAACCATAGAAAAACAGACCAAATCGTTCAAAAACTCCACATTAAGTAATCTTTAAACCTTCTTGAGCTGGTATCTTGGCATAACATAAAGCTCAGCTACTTCAATAATACACATGATAATATATTGGGCTGACATTTATTATGAAGTGTCAACACTATAAAATTCATTCACGAGGTAAACTCAAAAATTGTGAATTGAAAGTAACCTTTAAAGATTGTGGTAACCCTGTTTCCCCCACCTAATCTCACACAGGGTCTCCTGGGGAAATGCTACTTCCGCGTTACATGGCTCTGTGTGTGGTGCATACCTGCTCGGTAACAGGGGGGCCCGGTCTTCTGCATGATGATAATGGGGAATAATAACAGGACAGGTTCTGGGGGTCTTGCCCAAATTCTACTACAGGTGCAGCACCTCACACTTGTGTGCAGCCCCCAGGTGTATGGGGTGAAGTCTCTCCAAAAGAACTCTCGTTCCCCTCCTCCCAATAGACTTCAGTCTCAGGCGCAGGAAAGGTAAGATATAAGCACAGGATACTTTATTGATCTCATTGATCAGCCAGAAAGTCTCAGATCACAGCAGTTGAAGGTTCCCACCTCAGGATGTGCCTGAACACATCCCAGGCCAGGGCCGGCACCAAGAGTGGTTCTTGCTCTTCCTATATCCCCATGGTGGATAGGAGGTATGGTTAGCCCATGCTCCCGGAGGGAGGGCCTCAAGCCTGCCAGAGCGCTGACAGCTTGCTACAGGTACATTGCCCCACTCACCGTAGAGGAGGACTGACAAAATCAGGAAGTGCCATGCATTTAAGTACAGCTCCAGTAAGCCACCCCTGTGTCTCTAATTGGACACAAGCATGATGACACTACCTTCACTGCCACATGCACGTGTGGGGAAAACCATGATTGCTCCTGGCAACTGCCCTTACCAGGTTCATGCCAGGAGGAGGGCAGAACTAAGCCTTAAAAATACCAAGGCTACAATGGATGGTTTGAAATGGGGTTCTGGGATGCACTCATATTTTTGTTGTGAGTACTAATATGTGCCATCTACTTAACAAGAATATAGTATAAAAAATAAAAATAAAAAACAGGGATATAAAAAGGGGTGGTGAGAAAAGGGGCTGTTGTTACAGTTCTGGTATAATGTTGTGGTAAGGTGAGAAAAGAAAATTGTGCGACGCTGTCCCTTGATGTTCCTCCCTTAATAATGGGTCCTCCCTGCTGCTCCCAGTCTACCGTGATCAGCGGGGCACACTCAGTCACAAAAAAATACACAAAAATAGGAGCGCATGGAAAGAGACAAAACCGAAATTAGTACACAAAATTTTTATATGTATAAAAGACAGATAAGATAACACCACATCAGGTAAAGATAACAACCTAGATTATTGGTCCGTGACATCCACAGAGATAAGGAACTGCCTAAACAGAACTCACAATTAGAAATTATAAGCTACCCCTAAGTATAGTTAGCAGGGAAGGAGTCTGGGGCTAGATGATAAGAAAGCACACGACCTCACGCACGTAAGAGCTCCTGTCAGCGTCTCGTGGAGACTCAGGGACTGAAGCCTAGATGGTCCGTCGTCACGGTAGTAAGTGCAGAAAGAGCGTAATGAAAATAGAGATTGGATACTTGCCAAAGACAAAGAAATGAGCTCCTTTAAGGCAGCACGCAAACAGATGATGGGTTGATAGATGATAAAAACTTAACATTTACTAACAAATCCCCTAATAGGAAGTGGAGGACACGCAAATGACATCTTATACAACACACAACATAGAGATCGTTCCACACCTAGTGCAGGGATGGGGATGGGTCACTGTTCTGAACACGACACAGGTAACGTTTGGTTGGTTTAGAGCTGTGTGTGGATAGATCAGAAGGCGAATAATCCCTGATAGGGCTGATCAATGTAATTTAAAAAGCAGAACGGGAGTCAAGGGAGATCACACATATCAAATATGAAAGGGATATCAGTGTTTCATAATATTAGTTTCTTCCCTAGGTACTTAGAAGAGAAGGTTGAGCAGAGTAAGCATGTGGTTGGTAGGCAGGCCGGAGAGCTCCTGATCACCGCCTGTGTTGACAACGGCCCTGCGCTGCCTTGGGCGTCACCGGGGCAGAGTTTCCTCCCCCCCCCAAAAAAAAAAACTTCCCACCACCAAAGAAAACAAAAAAATCTCCAGCCCCGCAAATATATACAACATCCCCCCCCAAATACTTACAAAAAACACACCTACACCAATACATATTTTTAAAAAAATACATATAACACCCCATACATACATGAATAAATACAATACATACAACATACATACATACATACATAATTTGGATAGTTGAGGCCACCCACAAGGAGTTGTGTAGCTATATACCATGACTAGAAATTATCTCTATGTGTATCATCTCAATTTACTTGACCTCCGTTTTAAACCCGTCTGAATTTGGAACTCGTTCCAGTCTTACTGGAAATGATATTTAACAGGTCATGTCAAAGCTGTTTCATGCAAAGGGCAAATTCTAAAAAAAGCCCAGTTCAGGATTGACAGATCGTGTTAGTGTCATTTAAGTGTAAATGGCACATTTTTCGCAGCCTCTCATTTAAAGAAGTGGCGAATCAGAGTTCAACTAATAGTTAGGAACAACAGATATTAGTCTGTGTTTACCCTGTATCTGGCTAATACAGAGTAGAGCTGCCAGGTGGCCATAGGAAGTAGATGATAAAATGCCATAAAATTTAGTTCATTAAATACCAACCCTGTACATAACCTTAGTCTGAACACATTGTTACAGTACAGTCAATATAAATAAATATATAGTTGTGTGAAAAAGAAAAGTACACCCTCTTTGAATAATATGGTTTACATATCAGGACATATAACAATCATCTGTCTTAAAATTAGGCAAAACAACCTAGATGAAAACAAACACATGACATATACACTGTCATGATATAGATAACAATGACTAATAAAGACGAAAAATATAGGTTAGAAAGAGAAGATAAGTAAAGTTGTGTAAAGAAAACAAAGTACACCTTGATTAATGCCCTGATAATTGATCATCATCAAGTGTGACACCTCTATAAAAGCCGAAGTTTAGCAGTTTGCTGGTCTGGAGCATTCAGGTGTGTTAACACAATGCCAAGGAGGAAACGACATCAGCAATAATCTTAGAGAAGCAACTGTTGCGCCATCAATCTGGGAAGGGTTATAAGGCCATTCCCAAACAGTTTAAAGTCCAATCTACAGTGAGAAAGATTTTCAAAAGTGGGAAAACATTCAAGACAGTTGTAACTCGTTCCCAGGAGAGGGGTCCCAGCAAATTCCCCCCAAGGCAGACCGTGCAATGCTCAGAAAATTGCAAAAGAACCCAAGAGTTACAATCTCAGACTCTACAGGCCTCAGTTAGCATGTATAATGTTTAAAGTTCATGACAGTACAATAGAAAAAAGACTCTGAAACAGAGTATGTTGGTTTGGAAGGGTTGCCAGGAGAAAGTCTCTTCTCTCTAAAAAAGAAACATGGGCAGCACGGCTTAGGTTTGCAAAAGATTGCATCATGAACAAACCACAAGACTACTTGAACAATGTCTTTGGACAGACAAGACAAAGTGGAGATTGTTTGGCCATAATGCACAGCGCCACGTTTGGCGAAAACCAAACACAGCATTTCAGCACAAACACCTCATACCAACTGTCAAGCACGGGGGTGAGTTGGCTTTTGAGCAGGAAGAGCTGGAGATGTGCCTGATGAGTCTCTGAGGCCTGTTACGTTTGCCTGCCAGCATCACCCATCTGGGATATCTCATACCAAAGTATTCTAGAGTTAAATGTGAGCCCATCTGTCCGACGGCTAAAGCTTGGCCGAAATGTGGGTCATGCAACCAGGCAATGATCCCAAACACACCAGAAAATTACAACAGAATGGCTGAAAGAAAAGAAAAGAATCAAGGTGTTGCAATGGCCAGTCCAGTCCAGACCTCAACCCGATTGACAATGCTGTGGCGGGACCTAAGAGAGCTGTGCATAAACAAATGCCCACAAACTCAATGAACTGAAGCAAACGTTGTAAAGAAGAGTGGGGCCAAAAAAATTCCTCCACAATGGATGTGAGAGACTGATAGTCATACAGAAAAACAATGCTTCAAGTTATTGCTGCTAAAGAGGTTCTACAAGCTATGAATCTTAAGGTATACTTAGTTTTCACTATGGCTTCTCCATTTTCGCTTTAATTTGTTAAATAAATCATGACAGTAATATGTCATGGTGTTGTTCTGTCTGAGGTTGTATTACCTATTTTAAAACTTGCTAATGAACAGATGATTTTAATTATGTCCTGTAATGTAACACCATAGAATCAAAGAGGGTGTACTTTCTTTTTTCACACCACTGTGGGTATGTATATGTGTGGGTATGTATGTTTGTGTGTGTTGTGTGTATGATATGTAGTGTAGTATGTGGTTATATGTGTATGTTGTGTGTAATGTATATATGTGTATATGTGTGTGTGTGTGTATATGTATATGTGTGTATATGGGTGTGTGTATATGTATATATGTGTGTAGGTGTGTGTATATGTATATATGTTGTACTGAACCGACACACTTATTCGAGCAAATACCCAGTATGTACCTGGCAGATACCTGGGAATGCGCCGCTCCTACCCTGACAAGCCCCGTTTGTGTTTGCTTCCCAGCCTGGGTTCATGCCTGGCTGAGGGCGGCTGATCTGTTAAATATAATGATTAGGATTTAATAGGCTGCAATGCTTCGCGTGTCTACCAGATGGCATAAATTCATGAATTGTAATGCAGTTATATATATATACTGTGCAGTATTGCAGCCAGCGGGAATAAAATGCTTCAATCCCTGCCTGGAAAATAACCCAATGCACTGGGCAGAAAACAGTCACAAACCTCAATACACCCGGGTATACCCGAATTCGTGGGACTAGCCGAGCTCGAATAAGTGTGTCGCCAGTGTATATATAGATATATAATATCTATATATACCCCCTTGAGAAGGTCCTATTCCAGGACCGAAACGTCGGATTGGGTGACTTATCTTTTTATTCAGATGCCCAATACAGTTTTCATGATTACTAACGAGAGAATGGTAATGTTGTTTGTCTATTATTGAGACTAGCACTGTCTATATGAACCACAGTACATTGAGTGCAAGCTGTGATGTTTGTTTATATAGATATATATATATATATATATATACACGTAAACCCCGTTATAACGTGACCCGTTATAATGCGATTCGGTTATAACGCGGTTTTCCCGTGGCTCCCGTTTTTTTTAAACTGCACACACTCTCACTGCACACACTGCACACACTCTCACTGCTCACACTGCTCACACTGCACACCGCACACACTCTCACTGCACACACTGCACACACTGCACACACCCTGCTCACTGCTCACACTGCACACTGCACACACTCTCACTGCTCACACTGCTCACACTGCACACAGCACACACTCTCACTGCACACACTGCTCACTGCACACACTGCTCACTGCACACACTCTCACTGCACACACTGCTCACACTGCACACTGCACACTGCACACAGCACACACTCTTACTGCACACACTGCACACCGCACACACTCTTACTGCACACACTGCACACTGCACACTGCACACACTCTCACTACACACAGCTCACAGCACACAGCTTTCACAGCACTCAGATGTCAGCAGCCCACCCCCCCCTCACATGTCAGCAGCCCACCCCCCCCTCGCCATGGGAAGGCAGCATGAATATAATAGGATTATCTCACTTGTCATGTACAGCCCTGCCTGAGGCATCCCTTTAAACCCTTCTCCTGCCCAAGGGTACCTGCAGCTTACTGCCTGGCCTATTGCTGGTTAACCCTTTTGTTGCTGGATTTAACATCTTTTGTCCTTCAGCCGCCATTTTAACACCACACACACACACACACACACAGACACACAGACACACACACACACCTACCTTTTAGATCAGCTCAGCACATCCTCTCTAAGCCCCATCCCCTGTGTGCTCTGACCTCTCTGGCAGCCTGCTACCGTGCACCGCAAAACCTGGGGGCTGGGAGGGAGAGGGAGGGGGCTGGGAGGGAGAGGGATGAATCGCCGCCATTTTTTAAAACTTTTTTTTTATTTATTTATTTAATTAATTAACTGGCGCCCGGCCAGAGTCATCGCGGGCCGCACAGAGAGGCCAGACCGGCCGCATGCGGCCCGCATGTTGTGCAGACCTCTTCCTTCCCTCCTCACTCCCTCCCACCCGATCAGGCGCACAGCGGCCATTTTTTTTTTTTAAATTAGCGCGACCCCATTACTAACGCGGTGGTCTCGGGGTGGATCCCGAGGACCGCGCTATAATGGGGTTTACCTGTATATATATATTACTTGTGAGCACATTCACATGTCTTAGACAGGTCTGCAACCCTGCTTTTTACCATTATCACCTAGCATACAGTGCTTCCACTGCAGCAAGGGATTCTGGGAAATGACATGCAAATGAGCACACAGTGCCGCCTTTTGTCTCAAGTCCACATTACATGGAAAACCCTTAATCCAATGCATGCTGCTTTAAACATAGCCTGGGATGAGAGAGATATTCCAATCGGGCAAACTAATCCACCAGTAATGGAATTGATATTAAAGAAGATGATTTTACAGTCCCGACCACTTCCTTGCAGCTTGTGTCTCAAGTGGGTGCTCCGATCACCCACTGAATATTCCAGAAGAATCTTCAAAAATTGATAAGCGCAAAGACACAGTGCACCAAAAGTGAATAGTAATATATGTATTGATAAACACACACAACATATACATGAACTTACATATAAAAAGGTAAAAATGAGTTCCACTGGTCCAGGTGAGAGCTGAGAGTCCAAAAGTTATTATGCAATAGGAACTTGGTGAGCCAAGTCCTGGACTACCTGCTCGCAACACGCGCGGACCTCGGAGAACCCCACGAAAACACAGCTGATTCAGCTGTTCCTCTAAGGCAGGCCTGCACAACTCCAGTCCTCGAGGGCCGCAAACAGGCCAGGTTTTCAGGATATCCCTACTTCAGCACAGCTGGCTCAATTAGTGGCTCATTCATACTGAGCCACTAATTGAGTCAGCTGTGCTGAAGTAGGGATATCCTGGAAACCTGGCCTGTTTGTGGCCCTCGAGGACTGGAGTTGTGCAGGCCTGCTCTAAGGCAACCTCCCAGTCTTGCAATCGCACTGAGCTGCCAGCCCGGCGAGCAAAGAAACAAAGTATCCGCCTCGCTGCTTTCCTTCCTGCTGCCGCGTGTGGATGGATCCAATCACAGCTGCGCATGCGCTAGCACTCTGCTGCTCGCGAGCAGGGGAAAAATAGCTGATCAGCACTACAGCTGAGGGGAGCCTCGCGTGATGATGTGTATGGACAACAGTGTTGACCTCTACGCGTTTCGCACTCTTGTATTTATACCCATCATATAATCAAGGATCAAAAGCTGTGACTAATAAAAGAAATAAAACACAAGCCTAAAACTAATCAGGCTTGACAGAAACATCATGATCGCATCTGTTTATAAATGGTATAATATAACCATGTGGAAATAAATCAATTTAGTCATTGCTGGTGATTCTTGCAGACAGTTGTAGCGTTACCTGAGAGCTGAAAAAAATAAAAGCCGGTCACTTGTTGCACTCGTGGGGACTGTCTCCGGTTGTATCCTCTGACATCATCGAGTTCTCGCGGTACTTGGAGTTGAGAACTTACTGCTGTGACGCTGGATTTGGAGGAAGGCGGCGTTCCTCATGTTCCCCGGTACTCGGAGGCTATTACTGAGGTTGCTGCAGTTCACCCACACCGGATATTTTACTGAAGTCACCCGACACCTGGTTCCTGCGTCTGGCTGGTTGAGTTGTACTTAAAATCGCTCTTTATTCTGTTATGTTTGTGTGTGTTTTTTATATCCTTGACTCCATAAATCATTTGTTACACTTTTTTACGCTATGAGTGTGCCTGTTTTTTTTCTGTTTTTGTAGATATATATATATATATATATATATACACATACACACATACACAGTATATATATATAATACATACCCAGAAAATAGATATCCTCTGAACATGTTAATTTATAAAATAAAAATAAAATACTAATAAACAGATAAGATCAGGAAAAGAGATCCTTTATAATGGCCTAGGATTAACCAAGTGTGCATAATTAAGCAAAAAAGGAACAAAACATGTATTAAAATGCTACCACAATGCCATGCCAAAGCCAGTATCTTAATCTCAAAAGTGTGTGAGCAATTCAAATCCTTATAACATATATATCAATAGGATCATTGCAACTATATATAATGCTAGAAATACACATATATCCATTCTTATACATATGCACATATAAAGGCATATGTATTAAACATACTGGTAACAATGTGTTGGGTTAAGGGCCCTGTCCGGGGGCTGGTATATTAATTACTTAGGTTCTATGATATTATATCTACTTCCTATGCCACCTGGCAGCTCTACTCTGTGAACAGAATTGGCAGCACGCCGGACCACGAACTTAGACAGTGCAAGAGGGTGAATAGAAAGTGATTTATTGCCAAAATAGGAAGAAGGAAACGCTCTTTCTACTCTGTGTTTAGCCACATACAAGGATAAACACAGATAATATCTGTTGTTCCTAACTTTTAGTTAAACTCTGATTCGCCACTTCTTTAAATGAGAGGCTGCGAAAAATGTGTCATTTACACTTAAATGACACTAACACGATCTGTCAATCCTGAACTGAGGCTGTTTTTAGAATTTGCCCTTTGCATGAAACAGCTATTGACATGACCTGTTAAATATAATTTCCAGTAAGACTGGAATGAGTTCCAAATTCAGACTGGTTTAAAACGGAGGTCCAAGTAATATTGAGAGATACAACATAGGAGATAAGTTCTAGTCATGGTATAGCTACACACTGCTTGTGTGGCCTCAACTATCCAAATCATGAAATTAGACAGCTAAAACCTGTCCTGTCTTTTCAATTACCTTAGGGAAGGCATGGATATGTTGAGACCCCAGTATCCCCTCTATACCTTGCGGATCTAAGTAACAGTGGGAGATACAAAATAGGAGACAAGTTCTTCATATGGAATAGCTATAAACCGCTCCTGTTGTTTAAATAATTAAAATCATTAACCTAGGCAGCTAAAACCTGTCATGTCTCTTCTAAGTACCTGAGGGAAGAAACTAATATTATGAGACACTAATATCCCTTTCATATTTGATATGTATGATCTCCATTACTCCCAGTTTTAAATTATATTGATCAGAGCAATCAGGGATTATTCCCTTTCTGAATCTATCCACACACCAGCTCTAAACCAACCAAACGTTACCTGTGTCAAGTGTTCAGAAGAGTGAACCATCCCACTCCCTGCACTAGTGTGTGAAACGATTCTTCTCTGTTGTGTGTTGTATAGATGTCATTGCGTGTCCATCACACTTCCTATTAGGGGATTTTTAGTACAAGTTAAGTTTTAATCACGTAATCAACCCATCATCTGATTTGAGTGCTGCCTTAAAGGAGCTCATTTCTTGTCTTTGCAAGTATCCATTCTCTATTCAACAAGAAACCATTTTGCCATTAAATTGATGCTAAGAGCAGTATTTGGCATCCCTTTGCTGAGCAATTCTAGGAGTTAGCGAGGAGTTTTGTCACAAACACATAATCTAATCAGAAAATATCATTATCTGTGTTGTAGACTTTTCTTAATTTTTGTTAGCAACAAAAAATTGGCCCGTCTTAGGCTGCGCTTATAGTGCCCGCGACGGCGAGGTGCGTCGCTCCGAAACAAATACATTGACTCCGTAGTAAGTGCTTATAGTAAGTGCGATGGCGACGTTGCAACCAAAAATTTTGAAGCGGGGAAATTTGATTTTTTAGATACAGTCGCCACATGTGACTGTCTCTCAACCAATCAGATTGCGCTGCCCACCCCCTCAGTGACGTCACTGGCCTTGTCGACAGCGAAGTCGCTAAAAACCTCATTACAACTTTCACTAATGGCGACGACGACAGGTGACGTCATCGACCACGTCGCCGTCGCCAGCACTATAGCCGGGGCATAAGGCAGTGGAAACCTCTAGATGTGTCAAATGAAGGAAAGTTATCAGTTTTCTGAAATGTTGGTGCTGCAGCAGAAATACAGAAGGGGAGATGTATGAAGGCAAATTTGGAGCAAAATGTACGCAAATCGCATCATTTCCATCTTGCATTTCTGTGCGTTAATGTATTAACATCTTTGCCCCATGTGCCTCCGCTTGCGATTTGGTGAGTGTCAGTAGGAGGAGTTAGGGATCAGTTACATAATAAACACATTATAATAATAATATTTTAAAAAATCCACCAGACTCGAGGTGATGTAAACGATTGTGGCTAATAAATTGCATCATATGTAAGAAACATTTTCTTACAGTAGGTGTTACAGGTGGAGCTAAGATAACTGTCTCCGGTGATGCTGCCATCCTGCGGTGGTCACGGCAAAAGAGGATTAACACTGCAGGGTGTCCCCGTAGGAAGCATGAACACCCCTGCAGGGCGATCGCAGCAGACACTGGTCCTTATTCTGTAAGTTGTGATAAGCGCAGGGATATACATAAACCCTGGCCTGTTTTTAATCATGGAGGACCAACTTTGAGCACTACTAACCTGACCTGTTGGTAGTGTAAGCCAGGGGTGCACAAACTTTTTCCCCTGCACCCCCCCTGCCTGCTCTCCCCACCACCTAATCGCACCCCCCACTCCATACCTTTTCTCCGGCGTTCTGAGGTCACGAAGTCTCAATGTCATGACAGCGTGTCGTCCTGTGACCCCGCGGCCTAATTTGATGCCACGTTACCATGGCGATGCATCACCAAAAGCCACCGGAGATACGGTAAGTGACCTTACAGAGGAGGTCTTGCGTGCGATCCCCGGCTTTTAATTTAAATGCTTTGAGGAAGAGCGCGGGGCCTCTGTAAATGATGCTCCGCCCCCCCCCCCCCCCAGAAAATTGAGCGCCCCCCAGTTTCCACACCCTGCTGTAAGCCCTTGTGGACTGAGTTTCAGAAACAGTGATTTATCTATAAAACGGAATGTGGCAATCATGGTTTTTTTTTTTTTTTTAAAGAAGCAAGAACCTGCCGCTAAAAAAAAGAGTAATAGTTCCAAAGAAACGTCATTTTTATTTAATAACTTTGTGTCATCACTATCAGGTTGCTAAAATTGTTGCCTTTGCCCTGAGGGAGACGGGGAGGGGGCGCTGAACAGGGTGCCTTTGCCCTGAGGGGGACAGGGGAGGGGGTGTTTCCTTAATATGTAAATTTTCTCTGGAATTCAATCTTACGCAATTCTGCTCCGGAAACGCCTGCTTCCCTCCTGCAGCATTAAAAAGTACATTAAATGAAAGGCACAGGAACGCAGAATGTTGGTAAACCAGATGCAGCAATACTGAACTCAGTCTTCTCCCTCCGCCTTCAATCACACACTCACTCGCCAGGCACTGCAGCTTCAGGTAGCATGGGAATGCCCCAGGGCCGCTGGCTGGCTGGCCCTCCCGCCTCCCTCTTCCTGAATGGCCATGTCTGAGCTGGGTGTGAATTGTCCTCTGCCTGTGTAATAGAAGGTTTCAGTACTTTCTTGCAATACACTGAATACATGCATTGTACAGCATCATTATCACTCCGTCTTACCTCTGCGTGTTGATTGAGTTTAATAGTAGCATGGCTGAGTACTGGACCATTTACACCATAGTCTCTCTGCCTGTCGTTTCTTACAAACATTGCAAATCTGAATATGCCATTCACACCCCATCACTAGTACACCCTGGTCAGTTGTTCCTGAAGAGAATGGAAAACAGTAAATTTTTATGACAATTATAACTGACACTGTAATAATTTTCTATCCATTGAATTACTACTATTATTTCCCTGATGCCACCCGTTTCTTTTTATAACCGCTGGCAACACATTTTGTATATGGTTGATTGTAGTTGTTGCATGTTTCCCAGACCAAGGGAGCGCAAACTTTTGCTGCTGCGCCCCCCTGTCTTGGCTGCCATAGTGCTCGCACCCCCCCTTTGTCTAGGAGCTGCGTCAAATAACGCTGCAGGGTCATGTCACATGACCCGCGGTGTCATTTGATACCGCGGTGCCATGGCGACGCGTCACAGAGCGTCTGAATCACGGCAAGTTCAGAGTTGCAGAGGCCTCACGGCATTTAACAAACGCTGTGCCTCCCCCCCAGAAAAATCTCCCGCCCCTCTCCCCCCCCCAGTTTCCGCACCCCTGTCTTAGACAGTCATTCCAGTATTTTTTTTTATACCCTTCACTAGTTCATCTTTGTTAGCAGGCCTCACGTACTTGAGAAGATGAAGCTTTAATGCATGCCAGACACAGTAGGAAAAAATTCTTGGCGCTCCATAACCCTTAAACTCTCAGTTGGGGTACTCACATAAGTCCAAAATCCCAAACATTAGGGGGTTCCACCATATGGCTCATGGCGTTCGCGCTGGTCCTGGTGTCTGAGGCTTCCCACAGCCCATGAATCAAAAGATAAAAACGTGATGATGTAACACAGGGAGGCAAACTTGAAAATCGACACACATGAAATCCCATAGCGAAAGTTTAAATATTTAAACTTTATTGATGACCATCTATTAAAATAGTGTAAATGGATCCCACACTAGAGAGAGCCTGACGCATTTCACGCTGCTCAGTGCCCTTTTTTCCATTGTCTTCCTCTAACTTTCATTATTACATCTTTCTAAACAATCGTTGTCTTTGCAAAGAAAGTGTTTTCCTCGGAATTGAATATTAGAATATCCAGGAGTCTCCAATAATAGGCAGTAATCAATTATTTATTAAGGTTTTTCAATGTCTTTAAACAGAGTTCAGATAATAAATGTACTTGTCCTATTATTTTGCCCTAATATATTTAGTTATATTCCTCTAGCTATATACATTCATTTTGTCTAATATTCTGTGATTTTCAATATGGATATTATTTTCATTTTATAAATATTATACTTCAAGTGGAGTTTCTTTTACGAATGACCCCCCTCCTTTTTTCTAATTCCAATTGTATTGAATAGGTACAACCTATCATGTCTTCAATGTATTATATGTATATCATGTCCTTAGATTTCAAGTATTCGATACCGAGTATTAGGTCTGTATGGGATGTAGTTAGTATACTGTATGCAATGGGGATGTTTAGTATTTCATTGACATCATGTTTATCACTGTCCCAGATATGTTCTGATCTAATGTCTTTATCATAGTCATTGTTCTCATCATATGTATCATGTGTTTTTCTCTGTCCATTTGCACTTTTTGGATTATTATCTATTACGTGACTGTCACTTTAATGATCGAGAGTATTTAAACTTTGTTTTCCCCTCCATTATGGAGCCTCTGATGAAGCGTTGTGGGCTACGTGAAATGTGTTAGGATATCTGTAGTGTGGGATCCATGTACTGTACACTATTTTAATAGATGTTCGTCAAAAAAAGTTTCACTATTTCAACTTTCGCTCTGCGACTTCATATATGGTAAATTTCAAGTTTGCCTCCCTGCATGGAGTGCTACATCATCACGTTTGTGTCTTGTAATGCATCCCAGACCAATTCAATGGGGTGCAAATCAGTTGATCTATATGTATAGAGACAAATACAATACAATTATTGCCATGAATAATACAAACACACAGCACATAAAGTACAGTTTTATACAGTAAATACTGTCCTACTGTACAATACAGTAACTTACTTTGGAGGTGCTTTGGCCCAATTGATTTCACTGTTCTTAATGAATGTCGCAGATGCAATGTGTTTTGGGTCATTACCTTGGAAGAACTGGTGACCAGACGATAAGTATTCAGAGATGTAAGATCCTGTCGCCTGAGCTATAATGATCTCCTGGTAGTAGGCTTTATCCATGATACCGGGTGATACAATAAAAAATGGTTCACTGTTACAGTAGCTGGGAAAAGGGAAAAAGGTCACAATAAGATACAATCACTGGTCACAACACTGAAGCGGGAGTGGTTTTACCTTCAAATATAACTATACAGTATGCCCTGGGCAGAGTCTAGAGATTGTTCCCCACGCATGAACCTTAAGTGGATGCTTTGATCTAGGTTTTAGCGATGAACAATTTTTATTTCTGAATGCCATAGCGGAAATCCATTCCAGGGCGACAGATGTTTCATCAGCATATATGACGTCCTCAAACTTTTCTCCCTTGTCAATCCATGCATGTGCTTGGTCAACTCTTTTAAGTTTGTCAGCATCCTTTATGGGATGTGCTCTGCAATAATAAACAAAAAAGTGGTTAGGTTGGGACTATGGTGCAATGCTCATGCATACAGTATCACTTGGCATGTGCAGAAACAAACTGTACAGCACAGCACGTTACCTCACACGTCCAAAGCTCCAGCTCAAACCGCGTCTCATCAGTCTGATACTGGACTCAAACACTGGAATATCATGCTTGTGATGCAGGATCTTCTTAACCTCTGCAGCAGAATGTTTACCATTTACCATGCTGATCTCATCCACCAGCTGAATAGCTTCACTGTGAAAAGTCAAAATTAGGAAGATGAATAAGAGTACCGCGGCATATGGTAAACTACACACTGTATGAAAAGCACCTGAGAGGAGCAACAGTGCTCTGTATACAGTAGTGTACTTACTCGGTTCTGACCCTGTAGACCACCCTATGAACGTTTGTCTTCCCTAGAGCATGACACCTAACGCACCTGGATGCCCCTTACTGAAGCTACTGTTGTATTCTCGTCGTTGTGAATCCCCTGTTGTGCATTATTTTAATATTGTTTTCTTTGTTCATTTTTTTGGTCATAGTTGCTATTTCGAATGTACTATTTAGTGTTTAATGTGGCTTCGTAATATAGGTTTTATACCATTGTAAGAGTGCTGTAGCAGTGAAGTTCTACTTTTGACACCTTGTCACAATAAACATCCAATCACCAGCTCAGCCCCACCCAACATTGACACCTTGTTACATAGTTACATAGTAGATAAGGTTGAAAAAGACATACGTCCATCAAATTCAACCTATGCTAGATTTAGAAGACATATACTATATCCGTACTTACAGTATATAGATCCCGGGAAGGAAACATAAAAAAAAAACAGTGAAAACATCATCAATGATATCTGATAAGGGGAAAAATAAATTCCTTCCTGACTCCAAGAATTGACAATCGGAGTACTCCCTGGATCAATATTCTTCCCATGTTTACTTATTTGGTATATCCCTGTATACCTTTCCCATCTAAAAAGAGTCCAACCTTTTTTTGAACAAATCTATTATATCTGCCATCACAGTCTCCATGGGTATGAATTCCACATTTTAACTGCACTTACTGAACATAATCCTTCCTTTGTTCCTGGTGAAATTTGCTTTCCTCCAACCTTAAGTATAACCCCATGTCGTTTGTAATGCCCTTGGGATGAATAGTTCTTTTGATAGCTCCTTGTACTGTCCGAATATATTTGTACATAGTTATCATATCCCTTTTGACGCCTCTTTTCTAATGTAAACAATCTGATTCAGATAGCCTTCTCACTCCAACTAGTCAGGATTGCCTAGACCTCCTGCCTAGCCATAGCTTCCTTGTCCATGGGTGGTGCTGTCTTCTGTTGGCTCTGGGTTCCTCGTCTGTCTGTCTTTCTGTTGCTCCTGTCTGTCCTTTATAGCTTGCTTCCTGTCTGTTGCTTTTGCTTTGCTTGCTAGTCAGACTCCACAGTATGCTCATGCCTGTCTTTGATCCTGACCGTTTCCTGTACCTGACCTGTATTGTATGTCTGCTCACAGTAAAGGTCTTGCTGTAATCTGGCTTGTCCCTGGTTATTCCTGCTCCCCGGTCTCAGTCCCGCCCCTGTTCTCTGTTATGTCCCTGTCCTGCCCCGCCTGTCCTGTTCCCAGTCTCCCGTTGCCGACCTGCCTTGTACCTACTCGCTGCCTGCCGCCCTCGTGACCCCTGCTTGTACCTGACTTCGCTGCCTGCCGCTGCCTCGGACCTCTGCTTGTGACCCCTACTACGTCGTGCTGTTCCGGCCACCGAGATCCTAACGCCACAGGAGTCTCCCGTGACAGAAAGCAAAGGCCACTTCTGGATCTCGGAACACATTCTTCTTCTGCCTGCACCCTTCCTGCCTGCTGCAGCAGACCACATCCGCATGGTTGAAGATAAAGTACTTTCGTTTCTTTTTTGGAAATCCAAGTTGGGATTTGAAAGTTTTTTTGTCGTTGTGCTAAGTGTTCGCAAGAATTATTGCGTTCATAACGAAAAAACATTTTTCTGAGACTAGAACTGTTGCTAACGACTATGCAGTTCTTTGAGATGTTATTTTTTGCAAAGGTTTCTGCAGGGTTTTTTGTGCCTCTTTCTCCTGAGAGAATTCCCTTTACAAAAAAAAAAAAAAAAAAAAAAAAAACCCTTCCTGCAGTACCTGTTTTTGCCATTTTCCAGACTTTCATTACCTGGACAAGAATGTCTCTGCATTGTGGGTTGGGCCACTGCAGATTTTCCGACTCACATTTCTATTTAAGACGGTTACCTTGATTACTGCGTTCACAGGGTCTTCATTTCAAAGACAAAAGTGCTCCCATTATTTGTTGCTACATGCTTTGATTTTCTTGCATCTATAGTTTTTCATGATGATTGGTTCTAAGTGTCAGGTTTACCTGCAAGTTCCCCTAAAGTTTGTTTCTCTGCAACTTATGATATCCTACGCCTGATATCAAAGGTTTCAGATTTGACTGCAGGGTTCTCTGTCTGATATTCCTATGTCAAAAGTTTCAGATCTAACTACAAGTTTCTCTGGATTAGTTTCCTGCTTATGATATTTCTATGCCTGATATCAAAAGTTTCAGATTCAACTGCAGGTTTTCTTTGTCTATATGATATCCCTACGCCTTATGCCTTAAAATTCAGATATAATGCAGGTTTCTCTGTCTATGTTTTTTCTTGCATTTATAATCTCTGTGACTGATGTTAAAGTCTCAAAGGGTCAGCTCTCTATCTTGTGTCTCGTGTGTCTAATATTCCTGTTGGTCATTCTAATGCTTCGCTTTAAAAAACACATTTCTCTTTACTGGTTTCTTGGGAAGTGTGGTAATTTATGGCTCCCACCAAACCAGTCTTGAGCAGTAAATGTGAACACAGTACCACTGATTCTTCAGAACTTCTCAAAGCAAGGAAGAAGAAGAAAAAGAAGGGGAGGCATTACTGTGGAAGTTGCAGAAGAAATTAAGACTGAAAATAACCTCAGAGTCTGCATTTGATGAAAGAGATAGCTGCCAGATAGGCAACTCACAGACGTATCCCAAGAATAGTGGAAGAAAGAAAGATGCCCCTTCTCAGACGCTTCAAGCCGCACAGAAAGCGATTGATTGTCTTTATGAACGTTTAGATAGGAAGCAAGAGGCCAAGACTGCACTACAAAGCTGTCTATCTTCAGCCATTGCAAGTGTTGTTCCAGAGAAAGAAAGAGAGCAGTTGGAGAGGGACAGGGTAATCTGTCAAGTAAGCTGGAGAAGGCCTATGCGATAATGCGCAGTACCAGAGTTTCATGGCTCAAGTTGGCGCAAAACTGGAAGCTGAGGAGAAGATTGCCACTTCAACACAGAACTACGTTCTTTGAGAGAGATCTTCCAAGGGTTTAAATAGCAGTTTTGAAATGGTAACCCAGGGAGTGCAAGAATCTCTATGTCCAAGTCAGGAAGGAGATAAGAAGCTCCATGAATTAGGAGAGGGAGAAGAACAGTTGGCCACGGAAAAGTTAGGAGTGCAGACAACGCACTGCAGAATGCGAGAAGAGAGAGTGCTGCAAGAAGAACGTGTCTCCCTGGAGCGGCGCCACACAGCAGAAAATATGCTGCAGAGTCAGCTGCGAGAAATGGTACACAGTCTGCAGGCACCAAAAAGAGAAATGGGGTAAATGCTGAAGAAAGCAGCGAGTTCTGCAGGAAGAAAGTTTCCAGACTGCCACAAAATAAGTATGAGCAGATTATTTGAGTACCAGTGTGTCCCAAAGCACAGCATGAGGAGCTGAAGGCCACCTGAGCATAACCAGAGCCTCGCTGGAGGAAGAGCTAAAGCTAGCAGCTGACCACACATTCAGCAGCTCACAGCGCTGATCGCTGAGCTCAAGACAAAGCTTGCCAAAAAGGAGGAGAGAGAGAAGGTTTTCGTCTGTCAAGTGCGGGCCTTGACACAGCGCTATGAGGTCAAAATGGCCGATGCATGCAAATTATGGACCACACAGCCCGTGATAAGGTCCGGTGCAGCTGGAGCTGGACAATGCCGGAAGGAGTACCGGCAGCTGAGATCAGAAATGAAGAAGATGAAACATATTTAGCTTTACTCTGAGTCAGCTGGGAGTATGGAGTCGCGCTCAACTCCAAAGAAGCGAACTGACACTGATTGAGTGGGAAAGAAGTGCAGGGACAGCTTCAAGAGCTGAAAAATCAAATTGCTGGTCTTAATGAGACTTTAGGTGAACCACAAAACGGCAGTCACAAAAGGAGACCATGGAGCGTGAATTCTATGTTCCCACTTACACATGTGAAAAGTCTGCACCCGTCATTGATGCCCACATTCCTGATGTCCATGCCTTGCAATGGAGTTGAACGTATCCATTGGGAAGTTCCAGATTCCAAAACAAAAGAGATTATTGGTCACAAAAAGGACCACGGAAAGTGAATATGTCCCTCTGCCCCGCATGTGAAGAGCCTGATGTATCTGTGTCCGATGCCCCTGCTATGACGTTAGACGGATCCCTGGTGAAGTTCTTGCTATGCCTAATATTCTGATGCTGATGCCAACGCTCTTGCGATAAGGATAAATGCACCTCTCACAGATTTCCCATCAGCCATTGAGTACACATTAAGTTGGTTCCATCAAGATTTCCCTGAAGAGCCTGGAAGGTTGTCCGAGTTGTTGCTGATCCCTATGTTCCTGCAAAACTTGGAGTGTGTTCGAAGGCCATCGTGAGTCGGCCTTCCATCAGGGACACCTTGCTAAACTGGAGGGTTGTCAGGAGGATCGACTGGGTTCTCGCCCTGCTTTGTGGTTGAACGCACCCATTTGGAGGTTCTTGCTGCACCAAATGTACCTGTGGAGTACCCTCTGCCACTGACAAGCCACCAGAGGGTGGTCACCTTGAGTCGCATATCATCAAGGCCTCCGGGAAGAGCCTGGAGGATCGTCCGGAGAACGCTCTTGAGAGGGGGGAGTAATGTCAGGATGCCTAGACCTCCTGCCTAGCCATAGCTTCCTTGTCCACTGGGTGTGCTGCTGTCTTCTGTTGGCTCGGGTTCCTCGTCTGTCTGTCTTCTTGTTGCTCCTGTCTTTGTCCTTTATAGCTTGCTTCCTGTCTGTTGCTTTTGCTTGTTGCTCAGGTCAGGACTCCTTACAGTATGCTCATGCCTGTCTTTGATCCTGACCTGTTTCCTGTACCTGTACCTGTATTGTAGTCTGCTCACAGTAAAGGTCCTTGCTAGTAATCTGGCTTGTCCCTGGTTATTCCTGCTCCCCGGTCTCAGTCCCTGCTCCCTGTTCTTAGTCCCTGTCCTGCCCCGCCTGTCCTGTTCCAGTCTCCTCGTTGCCGACCTCTGCTTGTACCTAACTTCGCTGCCTGCCACCTGCCTCGGACCCCTGCTTGTACCTGACTTCGCTGCCTGCCGCCTGCCTCGGACCTCTGCTTGTGACCCCTACTACGCTCGTGCTGTTCCGGCCACCGAGATCCTACCCGCCACAGGAGTCTCCCGTGACACTAGATTATCCATCCCCTTTATTCATTTTGTGGCTCTTCTCTACATTTTCTCTAGTTCCATAATGTCTTTTTTATGGAATGGTTCCCAAAATTATACTCCATATTCAAGGTGTGGTCTTACTAATGCTTTATAAAGGGGCATAATTATGTTTACTTCCCTTCCATCCATTGCCCGTTTATTGCAAGATAACATTTTTGCCTTTGCGGCGACCAACTTTTACACCTTAACACAATAGACTTCCGATCAGTGGTGTCATTTCAGTCAGATTGGTTGTTGTAGACCATGTGACTCCTTTTGTATGATGTCACATCCTTTCCCAAAAAAACTCTGTCACATGGTCTACTACAACCAATCAGATTGGTGATATAGTTCCCACAATCTTATTGTCTGAAGTACCATGTGATGGCAGCCATGTTGCTTTTGGTGACGTCCTGTTAAAGATAAAGGAAACACAGGCATTCTGATTGGCTGGCTTCATTTCCTTTACATGATGTCACCAAAAAAAATGTAAAAAATAAAAGACACATGGTTTTCACAGCCAATCAGAGGCGTGTGAATAATTTGCACTCAAATGTGACATCACAGGCCTATAAAAACCTGTGCAGCCTCATTTGCCGGCAAGAAGCCGAGGAGGAAGGACCTCCTCCTCCAATAGGATTACAAAGGCGTGCCTGCTGAAGATAGATGAAGAAGAAGATACAGAAGATACAGAAGAAAAAGATAGAAGACCCCGAAAGAGCCAAAATTGGATTACAATTTACAGATGAAGAAAAAGAAAGAAGAAAAGGACTTTGTATTTTTTTTTTACCTGTGGCCCGTTGCGGTTTGGGATCCTGGATTGGTTCGAGAGCTTGCGGTGACCACGAGAATCGGAGGGTGAAGACATCTAAAGGTAAGGAAAATTATTGAAAGTATGTTATTTTTCTTTAACAGATTTTTTAAATCTTATTTTTAATGTGGTTGCATTTGGTTTTTTTTTACACATTAATTGCAAATGTAGTTGTGTATGGCCCTTTAGGGCTATACATACATACAGTAAGAAACAATGGTTGTTTTGGTAAATGCTTGCTTATATGTATTTTAAATGTATATTGGTTCTTTGTTTTTAAATTTGTATGCCTTTTATATTGCATATTCATGTAGTGTTCTGGAATTTTTGGCGGTGTTTTAAATTGTTTTTTTCTGGCTTTTGATTGGTGTTTGCTTTTTAATGTTGGATTATTTTTTGACTTTTGATTTTGAATGATGCAATTTATTTGGATATTTAATTTATTAATTCGTGGTTTTGTTTTGGTGTTTTTAACTGTTTATTCTGGTCTTTATTTTGGATTTGATTAATTGATTGGTGGTAATTTTGTTCTGTTTACTTCTTTATTTACTGTTTTTATTTTGAGATTGTTTTGAATGCATTGGATCTTGTTTGTGATTGTTTTGTTTAGGTTGACCATTGACTGGCATAGTGTTAAATCATGCCCATATTATATGAGAATGATGTACCCACTGTGCCATTCAATTGTTTTATTGGCATTAGTAATGTATTGATTTTGCAATGTAATGTGTTTTTTTGGGGCCTGCTTTTTTATTCCTACAACATTTCTTGCTATAGTGGTAAATCATGCCCATATTATATGAACATGATGTACCCACGGTACCAATGAATGGGTGAAGGGTGGTGTGGTGGTAGTTGCCTGGGGAGGGCGGTTAGGTTTCCTGGGTGAGCAGTGGGAGACGGTCGGTTAACCCCTTAATTAATATAGCAGTTAATAACCGCTAAGGTAATTAAGGGGTTAGGGGACATTGGATTGTATTTTTGATTGTACTGTATTGTTTGTGACAACAGATGACATGTACGGTGATGAGGATGAGGACGGCCTTCATCGTGGCAGCCGGGCAGGGGTGAGTGCAAGTTTTATTTAATTTATTTCTGCAGCTTAATGTTTTATTTTAAATGGGCAAATGCACTATTATCCATATCTGAATAATAGTAATAATAGTAATAGTAGTAATTTTGCCTATTACTGTACTGTATCTGTTATGGGGAAGGAGGATGGATTTATTTCATGTTTTTTTTTTAACGCATAGGATTGGTACTGCAGGCCAGAGGGGACCCCCGGACACCTCTGGGGACCACCCAAGGTCCCCCGGACACCTGTGGGGGACCACCCGCGGACCCCCACTGTCCTATAGTAACATTCCTATGCTTTAAAAATAAATGTAATGTATGTTAGGGGGGCATAAGGGTTGTTGGGGGCACAGTGAGTGGGTGGGTAGCACATAGTGCAAGGTTTATTGGGGGCAATTGGCACCAATAAAGCTGCTATTGGGCCTTAACCCCTTCATTGCCTTAGCGGCTAGCCGCTAAGGTAATGAAGCTGCTTTAATGTATTTTTTTTATAGTGTGCGGGAGCAGGGGGTCTCCTGAGCTGAACCGCTTTGATTTCTGGTTCAGGGACCCCTGCTTCCTGAGTTACAGGCCCTGGTTTGAGGCATCAAATGCCAGTGTCGCTGCCATTTTTAAAGCGTCTGCTTCACATGACGCGGGACATTTAAATAATGGAGGAGATACCAGCACCCCATATCTGGGCCTGTAACTCGGGAAGGTAATGGGATACTGGGGAGCGCAGGTGTATATAGAAGAGAACAAACACAAGCATATAGTGCAAATATGTCTGTTCAGGTGGTGAATTATTTAGATCAATGTAGCCCAATAAGATTTGTACTTACAAATTTCTCAGAGGACACGTGTATGTAAAGGTATCTTTGTTAATCCGTAGTTAACATCCAAATCACACATAGATGTATGTGGTGGGACCTTAGCAGGATGAAACAAAAACACAGAACATAACGCAGACTGTTCAGACTTTATCTATTAAAATCAATGTAAAAAATGCACTCACATTTTGCAAATACAATCAAGCAGATTAAGATAATGTTATCCCCGCCAACTGTGTGTCCACTTCCGCAACTCGAATGGTGTGCGACGCCCGTCTTAGTGCGGCTGAAATTGGATCCCTCTGAGTAGCTGGAAAAGACGACGTCAGTCAGCTGATGGCTTAATGTGTGTCCTCCACTTGCATCTCTCGGGGCCCTTGCGTCTCGTGTCTCTCATCTATCGTCCCTACCAACTCTGTGGCAGTAACGGAAGCGGAAAGGTGGTCAGGCTGGAGTCCTCCAGTATATCCCTCTGCTGACTGTAGTGAACTGACACTCTACGCGTTTCACCACGAGGGTTTCATCAGGAGTCCTTGTGAGCTGGGGTGGGGGGAGATTGGCGGCTTGTGTGCTGGGGAGATGGGGAGATCGGCGGCTTGTGAGCTGGAATGGGGGGGAGGAACTATGGTGGCTTGTGAGCTGGCTCGGGGGGAGATCCGTGGTGGCGGCGGCGGCTTGTGAGCTGGGGCGGGGGTGATGTGAGATGCAGGGGGGGATGATGTTAGATGCAGGGGGTGATATATGATGATGATGGGTGCTGGGGGAGATACATGAGGATGATGATGATGATGAGGGGTGCTCGGGGGAGATATGAGGATGATGAGGGGTGCTGGGGGGAGATTTATGAGGATATGGGGTGCTGGGGGAGATATGAGGATGATGAGGGGTGCTGGGCGAGATGTATGAGGATGATGATGAGGGGTGCTGGGGTAGATATGAGGATGATGAGGGGTGCTGTTCGAGATATATGAGGATGATGATGAGGGGTGCTGGGAGGAGGTATATGAGGATGATGAGGGGTGCTGGGGGAGATATATGAGGATGATGAGGGGTGCTGGGGGGAGATATATGAGGATGATGAGGGGTGCTGGGGGAGAATGAGGATGATGATCAGGGGTGCTGGGGGAGATATGAGGATGATGAGGGGTGCTTGGGGAGATATGAGGATGATGAGGAGTACTGGGGGAGATGATGATGAGGAGGTGTGCTGGGGGAGATATATGAGGATAATGATGATGATGATGAGGGGTGCTGGGGGAGATACATTACCTTACAAAATATATACACATTGTTTATTCAAAAGTATGAGTTAATTATTATTTATTAACCCTACTGCTTTACACGTCTATTTTGTAATTTACCCCTGTCGAACATGTGTCATCCAAATAGGGGTTCCTCGAAATTTTACGAAATACTTCAAGGGTTCCTCCAAACAAAAAAGGTTGGGAATCACTGCTCTAGGAGGTGATGAGAGTGGATTAGCAGCCATAGTAATTTAGGTTTTGGGCTCATGTGTTAGGTTTAAAATGTTTTAGTATTATGAAAAAAATCTTTAAAAAAAAGGGAACTGCTCTTTAACCCTTTTAGTGCCGGGGGGGTCACGGCACCTGAGTGCCACGACCCCTCTGGCATGGTGCGGTCATGTGACCACTTTCAATAGGCATTTTGCAGGATGGAAAAGGAGGAGACCCGATCTAAGTGACAAAGAAAAACCTTCCATTGGACATGATGTAGTCACTGTCTCATGGGACCTCCGCAGAGGCAATACCCATGACGTACTGATTGCGTCCTGGGGCTCCCAAAGGGTTCAATGAATAACTCCCCGGGGTGTGAGTAAGATACACATGTAACAGCAGGTGAGTCACAATGTCCCATTTCCAAGTGACAAAGGCGCTTCAGCACTGAATCCATAAGATGTATATATTCATAACACAGGACTGGATAAAGATATAGATAACTGCTTGAAGATAGTAAAGTCCCCAGATATGGCAAAATACCCTGAAGGGTAAGGTGTGAGGCTAAAAAAACCCCATCAAACCCTCATTGGGATGGTCCCTGGACTCACATTGAGCAATCATGAATAAGAAAGTACTCACAGAAATCTCTGAATCCTGAAGTCCTGGTAGGCGTGCAGCCAGGAGTGGAGAGGTAAACATGAAGAACAAGATGATTCTGGCGCAGCAGCCAAAGAGTGGGTCCCAAACAATTAACGTTAAAAATAATTCTTTATTGATCCTTCTAAAAAAGTGGAGGCACTAACCCTCCTATGCGTTTCGTGTTCCAAAAAAACACTTTATCAAGGAGTACTCCTTGATAAAGTGTTTTTTTGGAACACGAAACGCGTAGGAGGGTTAGTGCCTCCACTTTTTTAGATGGATCAATAAAGAATTATTAACATTCATTGTTTGGACCCACTCTTTGGCTGCTGCGCCAGAATCATCTTGTTCTTCGAGTCACAATGTCCCGTTCTCTGCCCCACGGCTGGGCTACAGAAAGAATCCTACTGGACATGTTATCTTGTTATAGGTCAGAAAGATAACGATGAAGAAAGTGTTAAGTAAGAGTGACATGGGCGAGCATTTCAATGCCAACTCCACATCATTTAGGGATGTTAATTCACTCTGGGTGCTCTGATTCTCAGTTAGAAGTAATTCCGAGTTACTTTCCCACAGGTCATTATTTCACATCAATCTATGTTGCTCTTATGCAGCACGTTTGGCAAATCATCTGATGGAAATTCATTACTTAAACCTATCACTTCAATCAGATGTAAAATAGTTACAGTACATGATAAACACAGAGCAATGAAAAAAAACATAGAAGCAATTCAGTGTTTTTTAACCTACAAAATAATCAGAGGTGCGCAAACTGTGGGGCGCGACCCCCCAGGGGGGGCGGACACTGCCGACGGGGGCAGGGGTTTACAGGGCCCCGCGCGCTTCCCGAAGGCACTTAAATTAAGTGCCGGGGAAGCTGCAGGGCCTCTGTAAACCTAATTACAGTGGCTCCGGCGGCTTCCTCCCTGCGTCGCCATGGCAACGCGGTCAAAATGACGCTGGAGGTCATGTGACGTCACGTTGCTATGGCAACGTGCGTCAATAACGCCGAGAGCGGGTAAGTTGGGGTTTGGGGGGTGGGCGCGGGAGTGAGGGGACAGCCGGCAGGGGGGCGCAGGGAAAAAAGTTTGCGCCCCCTGCCCTAATTATGGTATGTCTGTGATGGTCATTTATCACTAACTCATAAAAAGCTAATTATTGAACAGATATGAAAGATAAATATGGCTTTTGTAAAAAATAGCTCCAAATTAAAACTAAAATACTACTACGCATGTTTGAACACACTTTGATCAAATTAGTAGGTAATACACATCAAGCAATGAGGATTAAAAAGAGGTTCCGGTTTCCTATCTTGCCCTTTTTGAATAGTATGTAAATACTCATTTGGTGAGATTCTCAATATCGAGGCGAAGCCGTGGGGTTTATGGCCCGGAGGGGGCCAGCTACGCTCTCCCCCCCCCCCCCCAATTATGGAGCCAGGTAAAAACAATTCCCGTGTCTTGTGACTGGGGCGTGGGGATCCTTCAGCCACCACTTGCTCTTGCGGGGTATTTGAATAGGGTTGGAACAATTGTGCGGCAGCAGGTTTCTTCTGGGTTCCAGCCAAGCACTGGGCATGCAGGAATTGTAGCGCTGTCCATTGTGGTGCTGGCGTTCTTGGGCAGTGCCACATTGGCGAGTTCATGCGGAGGTTGAGAGTCTCTCTGATCTGTGCCCTGGGCGGCTGCTCGGCTCACCCAGCCTCAGTTCTGCCTCTGCTCACTAGCATACAATATATACATCCCGCATAGACTGTGTTGAATGTCAGACAAAATCGCTACATAAAATGACACTTTGTGGATGTATTCTTTAAGTGCTGTGCACAGCAATTTCACCTGTAGCATGTACAGTATTTGGTAAATGCAGGTAATTGCTTTCGCACAGAACTGCCCTAAGCTGCAGAGTATCAAGGAGTACTCCTTGATAAAGTGTTTTTTTGGAACACGAAACGCGTAGGAGGGTTAGTGCCTCCACTTTTTTAGATGGATCAATAAAGAATTATTTTTAACATTCATTGTTTGGGACCCACTCTTTGGCTGCTGCGCCAGAATCATCTTGTTCTTCGAGTCACAATGTCCAGTTCTCTGCCCCACGGCTGGGCTACAGAAAGAATCCTACTGGACATGTTTATCTTGTTATAGGTCAGAAAGATAACGATGAAGAAAGTGTTAAGTAAGAGTGACATTGGGGCAGCATTGTCAATGCAACTCCACATCATTTAGGGATTGTAATTCACTCTGGGTGCTCTGATTCTCAGTCAGAAGTAATTCCGAGTTACTTTCCCACAGGTCATTTATTTCACATCATTATCTATGTTGCTCTTATGCAGCACGTTTGGCAAATCATCTGATGGAAATTCATTACTTAAACCTATCACTTCAATCAGATGTAAATTAGTTACAGTACATAGATAAACACAGAGCAATGAAAAAAACATAGAAGCAAATTACATGTTTTTTATACCCTACAAAATAATCAGCGGTGCGCAAACTGTGGGGCGCGACCCCCAGGGGGGCGCGACACTGCCGACGGGGGGCGCGGGGTTTACAGAGGCCCCGCGCGCTTCCCGAAGGCACTTAAATTAAGTGCCGGGGGAGCTGCAGGGCCTCTGTAAACCTAACTTACCGTGGCTCCGGCGGCTTCCTCCCTGCGTCGCCATGGCAACGCGGCTTCAAAATGACGCTGTGAGGTCATGTGACGTCACGTTGCTATGGCAACGTGACGTCATTACGCCGGAGCGCGGGTAAGTTGGGGTTGGGGGGGGCGCGGGAGTGAGGGGACAGCCGGCAGGGGGGCGCAGGGAAAAAAGTTTGCGCCCCCCTGCCCTACATTATGGTATGTCTGTGATGGTCATTTATCACTAACTCATAAAAAGCTAATTTATTGCAGATATGAAAGATAAATATGGCTTTGTAAAAATAGCTCCAAATTAAAACTAAAATACTACTACGCATGTTGAACACACTTTGATCAAATTAGTAGGTAATACACATCGAGCATGAGGATAAAAAGAGGTTTCCCGTCAGTTCCTATCTTGCCCCTTTTTGAATAGTATGTAAATACTTCATTTGGTGAGATTTCCTCAATATCAGAGGCGAAGCCGTGGGGTTTATGCGCCCGGAGGGGGCCAGCTACGCTCCCCCCCCCCCCCCAATTTATGGAGCCAGGTAAAAACAATTCCCGTGTCTTGTGACTGGGGGCGTGGGGATCCTTCAGCCACCCACTTGCCTCTTGCGGGGTATTTGAATAGGGTTGGGAACAATTGTGCGGCAGCAGGTTTCTTCTGGGTTCCAGCCAAGCACTGGGCATGCAGGATTGTAGCGCTGTCCATTGTGGTGCTGGCGTTCTTGGGCAGTGCCACATTGGCGAGTTCATGCGGAGGTTGAGAGTCTCTCTGATCTGCGCCCTGGGCGGCTGCTCGGCTCACCCAGCCTCAGTTCTGCCTCTGCTCACTAGCATACAATATATACATCTCGCATAGACTGTGTTGAATGTCAGACAAAATCGCTACATAAAATGACACATTGCGGATGGCTTGAAAATGTAACAACCGTTTAGTTAATATGGCGAGATGTGTTTCCGTGCAATCGGATCCGTTTTGCACGGAAATGCCATTCTCGCACTTTATTGCATAGGCCACATAACTTCTGATTGACTACAAACGTAGATTAACATTACTACTAAGTGCAATCCTTCTCCAATGTTATATTTCCTGACATTGTCAGAGAGCACCGGGTTCTATACGTACAATACAATACAAATATAGGGTTTGTCAAGGGAAACCAACTCATAAGGTCTTATTTACTTAGTAACAATGACATTACATGTATTCTTTAAGTGCTGTGCACAGCAATTTCACCTGTAGCATGTACAGTATTTGGTAAATGCAGGTAATTGCTTTCGCACAGAACTGCCCTAAGCTGCAGAGTGGATTCCAAACCCATTTCGCAGCCTACAGCTAATTTCCACAGTGACTGCGCAGAAATATAGTAAATACAAGTTATACTTAACCCTGCCAGGGTGAAAGCTAATAGCGCTTTCGCAAATTTGTGTGGAATCAGTATAATTATGCATTAAATTAAATGTGCTTTAGGATACACACTAGACAATAAACACATTGACTATCAATGTGGGGACCTACTGTACTGTATACCACCCTTTCAACATCCGTCATTTAATGTACAGTAGTGTGTACACACTGGCACCAAGTCACATACACACACCCCTAGCTGCAGGCATCATGTAACACAGCGGTGCGCAAAGTGGGGGCCGCGAGATTACCGGCGGGGGGGCGCGGGGTTTACAGAGACTTTGCGCGCTTCCCAAAGGCACTTAAATTAAGTGCTGGAGGAGCTGCAGGGCCTCTGTAAACAATACTTACCTTGATTCAGCCGGCATCTGGAGATGCGTCACCACGGCAACGCGGCGTCAAATGATGCCGCGGGGTCATGTGACGTCACGTTGCTATGAAAACGTGACGTCATGATGCCCAGACACTGGGAATCAAGGTAAGAAGACAGAGGGGGGCGCCCTGAGAGGAGGACATGTGGCAGGGGGGTGCAGGGAAAATGTTTGCGCCCCCCTGATGTAACATACACATACAGTGAGGGTCACACACCCCTAGCTGCTGGCTGGCATCATGTCACATAACTGTACACAGGTCCAGGGTAGGAAGGGAGAGATGGTTTCTGTACACACACAGTGTCACAACCCCCCAGCTGCTGGCATCATGTAATATACATATACAGTGTGTCACACACCCCCAGCTGCTGGCATCATGTAATATACATATACAGTGTGTCACACACCCCCAGCTGCTGGCTGGCATCATGTCACATACTGTACACACACAGTGTCAAAAAACCCCAGCTGCTGGCATCAGGTAACATACATATACAGTGTGTCACACACCCCCAGCTGCTGGCATCATGTCACATTCTGTACACATACTGTACACATACTGTACATATGGGTTTCCACAGTGACACACGTACAGATACTGTACTAAACATCTGTGTGATATCAGATCGTGCACACATATTAATATATATATATTGTGGTGCCATCACTGTCCTCTAGGAGCTGAATAGGGCAGCTATAGGACTTTTGCAGCACAGAGAGTTAATCCTCCTTGGAATGGCTGTTCAGGTGCTAACTAATGAAGCTAATCAGCCTGCTCTGAATAGTCAGGAAGTGCTTTAAAAGGCTGGAAGCTGAAAGGCACATAGAGACAGTTTTTCCCCAAAGAAGGAGGGGGGAGAGACACAGAGACACAGAGACACAGAGACACAGAGACACAGAGACACGAGTTGAGCTAACTTGGTATAAGGTATATAGTGATAAGTTGTGTTTGAGTTGGATTTTATGGTTTTCAAGGTGTTTTTCACTATTGAGGCCATGGTTGGGAATTTGTGTTTCAAGGTTAACAAGAGATAGAATAATGACCTCTTAAAAATAATGGCGGGGAATTAAACTTGGACAAAAGATTATTGCAACATGGTTTGGGCATCACTATATATAATATATATATATTAAAATATAGATAACAAACGATGAGACCAATCAAGGTCGAAACAGCTGTTGTGGGTGTTTCTGGGTATGCACATTAACCTGGGCTGTGCTCAAAGCTGTGACCATGCAGCAGCTTAAAGCTCTAAGCCTATAGGGAACCATGTTAAAAATGGTTATTGGGCAAAAGTGACACTGTGTTGCTCATTTGCGTTCATTTCCCAAGAATCCTTGCTGTCAGTGGAGTGCTGTATGCTGGGTGATAATGGGAAAGGGGGGTTGCAGACCTGCCTAAGACTTGACATCACAGCTATATTGGCATATTTGCTTTCCGTGGAGGGTTTTGTTATTTTTTTAACTCAACATAACTTAACTCAGTATTATGGTTGTAGCCTATCCATAAGCCTCTCTTGCATTCCCAGATAGAATCCACCCCACACTGGACAGAGCCATCAAGGTCGAAACAGCTTGTCTGTGGGTGGTTTTTCTGGGTATGCACCGTAACCCTGGCTGGTGCTCAAAGCTGTGACCATGCAGCAAGCTTAAGCCTATAAGGACATTGTAAAATGGTTTTATTGAGGCAAAAGTGACACTGGTGTGGCTCCCTTTGCAGGCATTCCCCTAATCCCTCTGTCGTGTAAGTCTGTCTGCTGGGGATATGGGGAAGGTGGGTTT
>WSYH01006559.1:0-37490 GCA_036426205.1 Ascaphus truei | reverse complement strand
CCGAATTGACATTAACTGGGACGTGGAGAAGCACGACCTACGCACCGGAGCGTCACTTCTCTCTCTGTGGTTGAGGAACTTGGACCCAACAACGGTATATTTACGGTTATCTGGAAGCCCCTGCAAATCCTCTACACGTTAAGATAGGATTTAATCATCTCAGCTGAGCACGAGTGCCTTTTACTTTCTCCTGTGGTGTTTCTCATGTTTCCAACGCGGATTGGTGTTCCTGCTCTTGTGTCCCCATCTTTTACTCCAATATTCTTAGTTATATTAAACAATTTTTACTTATATCTTGCTTTGTGGCTGTTAGTCGCGTGTTCTGTGTTTGCTTGTCCTGTTCTGTGTTTCTGTGGTTTGCTCTGTGAGTTTTATGTCGGTTTAACATCATAGCTGTGTGCACTAAATATCTTTTTATTTCCTATGCTGTTCCACTCCCCTACGTATGAGGTTGCATCTGGTCACTCCAAAATCACAGATTGTGGCCTGATCATTCCGAAATTTGAACTATGCTCTCCTAGAGATATCAGGAAGTCCACGCTAATTGACATACAGTGAGCGACAGCCACTTATTCCTCATTGCGCTAGAGCCGCAACGTCTCGAGGCTTCCTCCCGGCTTTGTGTTGTTGACTTTTCACCCCTGCGGCGTGCCGCGGTCACCGATGCGCGTCCCAGCTCATCGGAGCGTGCGCGGCAATGTGTGCGTGCCCAGGGCTCGGACCGAAAGGGTAGCCCCTGGTGTCCCACGATGTGGGTGGATGGTGGTGGGGGGCTCCCGGGGACCCTGTGACCCGGAGAGGGGAGGGGGATGCCTCGATCGGAGGACCAATCCTCCGACAGGCTCCGGCGCGCGCACAGGACGACCCAGTCGCGCGCTCCGCAGGTATCTGTTCGCTGGCCGAGACCCGTAAATGTTAGAATAAATATGCGGTCCGCGACAGTATTAGGCGCCGTTAATCCTTTATTGTTATAGCTTTAACGTTCACAATATATAAACACACAGGCACTACTAGGCTAGCAACAATATATTTTGACACACCAACACCGAGTGTCTGCCCCCAAAGTACTGAAGGGTGTTGTGGCACCAATACCCCTGGTGTCTTCCCGCAATCCCACCCAAATGTTTTCGGAAAGCACTACCCACTGTGAATGTTGGTGAATGTTTGGGCACCTGCCTGGGTACTCCAGTACCGCAGGTGCAGCGTGTAGAGGTGCTTTGGCGTAGTTCCCACGCGGCCTCCATAATAAATTTCCCTCCTCCTAATGGTCCCTATCCTCCTCGTGGGGTGAGCTCCAGCTGGAGTGACTCACCCAAGTGTCATCCTGGAATACTATGACCTGGTCCCAGGCCCCACAGAGTGCCGTGTGGCTGTCCGTCCAACGGCGTAGTAGCAACTAGTAAAAACTAAAGGGGGGTCGCCTAAGCTGGGGTCTTCGCCTATAAGCACTGAACTTAGATTGTCTCAGTGCCTAGCTGGCCTAAGGGGGAAAGGTCTGGCCTAGTCCAGGAACTCTGCTCCTGAACACTACCACTTCTCTTCGCTCCTCTTCAGGACGCCTCGCGTGCTTCTTTTTGTAAAAATGAGTCCGTTTTTTGCTTTGTGTTATTACTGTTTCGTATCCCCATAATCTCTTCAAATAATCATGTTGCCATCATTTTGCAGCACAAAACATGACATCGAATAGGACTCTAGCGGTGAACAATCTCCTTGTCATATCTGTGGAGCATTTACACACAGTGTTGATGTCCACAAAGGAGGTTGCGTGCACATGTGTTGAAATACTCCAAAGCATCTGGTTACCTAATGGGACACAAAACTATTTTAAGATAAAATCCGTAGGCTTGTCTTATATTTGGTATTAAAAGGTGTCAAAACACTCTAATAAAACTGCCGATAAAAAACATATAAAAAAACAACACGCAAAGACACACAGCATTAAAGACACTCTCTTTTTCTCATAGGATGCAATCAGAAGTTTTACAGACTGCAAGACAAAACATATGGGGGGTATATCTGCTATAAAGCCAAAATTGCGGTGGCATTTCTGGAGATCAAACAGACATGCCCTATATGTTAAGAATAAAATAAAATAAAATCCCATTAAATCAATGGAAATGTAACTTGCCTACATTCCAGTGGCTGTTCTTTCATCCCAGACTTTTGCCTGTATATAGATATGCTTGTGGAGAAACCACATTCAAGCCACTTTGGGATTTTCACGCAGTTTTTAGTGCATTGTTTAAGGACTCTGGAGGGGCCGTTAATATCCTACTAAGGCCTCACTAACCCACTTTCAAGGTCTTTGTCGCGCCCAAAATGCCTTACTTCTATTCTGCTAGCCGGCCGATAACGTGTGGCGAGAAAGGCAAAATCGCCCATTTTATTGCAAACCGTCAACACAAAGAATCGCTGGTGTCGAGCGTCATAAGCCAATATCGGACATGTTTAGTTTATACTCGTGCAATTCTAGTAGCTCGACTGAGTTTTATCGAGGCTAATGTCGTTGCTTCTAGAATGGCGAGATTTCTCTCAAAATCCCCAATGCCAGAAGGAAGTTGGCGTAGGCTGCGGAGAACCGCTGAGAAGCCGGAGTAAGTAGACCCCCGGCTAAGTCCCATCACAAAAAATGCATTCAGACAACGTTCAATTACCTTAGTCGGTCGCCCGCTAAGCAAAGAGAGTTGTCCACTACATTGCCATTGGTTTTATGTATTGGGTGAGCGGCGCGGTGGGATGAAGGTGGTATTGATCCGCTTGGTGGGTGTTGTATTAAAAGCCTTGCGTGTGGGGAGGAGGTGCGTTTGTCGGGTGAGTTAACTGCTTCATATACCTAGCGTTTAATACTGCGAAGTTAATGAAGGGCGTGTTAACCGTCTCCCGCTACCCACGCGCGGTAGGTATATAACCAGCCCCCAAGAGCCCAATACCAACTTTTATCCATCCTCGCTACACACAATTAAACATTCAAAAACACAACAACACTGACCTACCGGCACCTCCTCTATCTCTCCCATCAAACCCTCTCCCTCTGCCCCCCCCCCCCAACTACACCTAAAGTGCATTAATGCGGCAAAATAACTTTATCCAGATAGGTATAGCTCATTTGCCCATTATAAATCAACTATTCCAGCCATAAAAAAGTAAATACAAGACCATTCTCTTATCCTCCATCATGTAGGGGGGTTCCTCATCAGATACTGCCAGTCCATGTCCTCCTTTATTTATATTCCTATGTTTTGTTAAAACATAATTTTTATTATTTTGGTGGTAAGATATATGATACTTTCATGTGTCACTATCAGCTTTTGAATTCTTGTTTAGCATGTGGGTTGTTTAGGTGTGTGACAGGTGAAGTCAACCCTTATCAGTCTATGCCGCAAGGGAAACTATGTCTGAGTAGCTGCAGCCAGCCACTCAGAAGGTTACTAAATCAGCGAGGAACTAGGTTAAGCAGGAGGTAAGACTGACACCTGATAGCAGCAGGCTAGAGAAAAGGACTTGTTACTGGCAGTAGCTGCCTGCCCTCTAGTTATTTCAGACGCAAAACCGCTGCTATGTGAGCTGTTAAGCCAGCGGGATTTCACTCAAATCACTACTTCACAAAACCAAAAGTAAGGATTGTCTTTGTTTTCTTGACCTGCTTAAGTACACATTATGGTTTGGTTATCGCGTCGAGCCAGCCAGCCTGCTAAATAGCCTAGGTGGTTAGTCAGTATCTCCAATGTCGACAGTTTTTGTATTTGGTTTGAAGGGACGTGTACGCCCACATTGTAATTATGTTAGTTTGGATAAATTAAAGTCCCAGAACGTTTTCACTGAACTAGTGTGGAAACACGGTCCACGGACTCGCGCTACAGGCCAGCATCCTCGCACAGGTGGAGTCAGAAGTGGGATCGTCGGAGAACCCCTGATATGCTGAAGGGCCCACACAAAAAAATGGTAAATGTTTTTTTCCAGTTCACTTTGAGCAAACGCTCAGCTAGCAAGAGAGAAACAAGCATGAGTCAACCTAGAGAAGCAAATAGAATGGCAGGCCCAGCAAGCATGAGAGGAGCCCTGCCCCAGCTAGATGAGCAACAGGCCCGCGGGGAGGAAAAAGTCTACTCCAACTGCTGTCGAAGGCCCAGCCCCAGGAGCGAACAGGCGATGACCGAAATACACCCACCGGGTAGAATAGCTGCCTAAAATGAAGAAGCCCCGACGATCCAGAGTCATTTCTCCTTACTTTTGAAAGGGGTAGCCACGGTCCACGTGCTAGGACAGTGAGCTCTGGATAATGACTACTGGCTCCACTCCTCATAGAGAAGCTCAGCAGTACTAGCTGCTACTTCCAGAGGACGAGCATGGACTATCCAGCACTAAAGGCTTGCTATCTGGATCGCCTATGGCCTCACTACAAGACTACCGTCAGCGATTCCGGACAGTCAAATATACAAACAGAGACAGACCACGAAGGATCGTAGCCCCCCAGCTTAGGTAGACTTATGCTACCAGATGGATCACAAGGAGAAGCAGTACCAAGGCAGAGATCCTTGAACAGTTTGTGTCATCGACAGTCTTACAGATACTGCCCCCCTCCTACCGACCTCTACCTGGTAAAGACACGCTTGCATTTTCCCTGCAGAGTCAGCGGTCCGCATTGTGTGAAAAACTTCCTTGGCTGACGACACCAACAGGATGCTGGGAACGGTCCGTGCAACAACCAGTTTGCTTCCGAGTGATACCGAGAGGCAGGAGAGCAACAAACGCAGGGTACTACAACCCCCCAGCTCAGGAGATCGCTCGTCACCCGATCGGAGATCCATTCCCATCTCGGAGGGTTCCTGGTACAAAATCCCGACAGAACGTGCCGTCACCTGCCGGTTCGATGCTTGGATCCCCTCAAAGGAGGCCGCCACCACACAGTATTCCCCGAGTCCGGACGTCTCGTTCACCCATCCGGTGGAGAGGATACCACCACACCAACCAGAAGGATGGAACCCATACAACAGCGGAGAGTCCAAACACCGAACTTCCGCGTTCCGCTGTAACAGCGCTTCCGCTGACCGACCGAGTTTGCGGACGTCAGAGGAGATGAGATGATACTGTTTCATATGTGCAGAACCACTGCCACATGCTTGCTCTCCGAGGGGACCAAATCCGTGGTTAGTCCCAGCATCTCTGGAGGGATAAATAGTAAAGCCATGCTGGACTCGGATCTGGAAACCCTGATCCTAGAAGGAACCCCAATTCACAAGCAACGAACTATCCTATGGACTTCTCCTTGAGCATATCGAGTGTACCAGGGGAGACCAAAGAGAATAACCGACGGGCGAACATTACTACTTCTACTCGCAGTATCAGAACTGAGAGCGCTAGCCTCCTAGTGGGAGTTGCTCCCTGGCTACCTGCTCCTGTTCTACTTTGGCCGAATCTGGCCCTCTACTTTTCGAAACTTGTTGGCCCCTACCTCCTACGGAGCTTACTTCTCTGGTACACGGAGGAGAAGCCCGGAGACTTTGTTTCCTTTTTCCCAGAATTTTCCCCCGTAGTACACCCCGTCCCAAAGACACCGTAAACAGAGACGTGCGGAAAAAGAGGATCTGTTAAAAAGGCTGGGACGTCTTGTCTACACATTAATCAGCCCAAACTGCAGGTCATGGCCGGAGATGACCAGGGTGTGGGAACAGATAGATACAGGAATTTTGCCTACCTGGATCTTCCTGTACTTCGTCGAGGCAGAGGGAAACCCAGCTCTGGCTAGACAATTGAGAAGGGTACAGATCAACAACAAGATAATATGGATAGAACAGATGTAAGAGTGTTTTCCACATTTGAACCTTTTAAATGCCATCTCTATACTGTGTGAATAAGGGTTACCAAACAGGGGAGGTCATTCACGATGCTAGTCCCTTAAAGGGTTGATTAAAACAGTGTATCCACCCTAGCCCATACTCTCCATCTGGATGGTCATATTTGGGCAGAGATAAACCACACGGACCGCATCTCGTCCCAGTTTTTACTGGACCAGGACATACATGGTGACATCATGAAACATGTGAGCCATTCCTGATAGCCAGTAACTAGCCAAAAAGGACAGCAGCCGGCTCCCTGTTGGTCCCTCTGCCCTTGGTAGCCGTCCCTTCGTCGATAATTGGGATAGATTTGGTCGGACACCTTTAGAGAACCTGCTGTGAAGGGACATAAATTTATTCTCGTTGTTGTAGATTATGCCACCAGATATCCGAGTTGCCTTCCCTCTGAGATCAGCACTGCTAAACGGTTGCCTCACAGGCTGGTTAGAACTGTTCTCTGGTGACTTCCCCAAGTAATGTTAACTGACCAGGGAACAAATTTCATGGCAAAGTTAATGCAGGATGTCCTGAAGTTATTGTGAGGTAAAATCCGTCCGACCTCAGTTCTACCATCCTCAGACTGATGGGATATGGTTAAGAGGTTAACCGTACTTTAAAAACCATGATTAGGAAGTTTGTGGACACTGAAAAGTGAGCTGGGATGAACTTTCTCGGTACGCAACAACGGAAGGGAGAAGTTCCCCAATCATCACAGGCTTCTCCCTTTGGAGCTCCTATATGGACGCCAACCTGCGGGTAATTCTCGACCTACTGAAGGAATTCTGGGAGAGGAGCTCTCCCCCTCCCAAGAATACCCTTCATATGTCATAGACCTTAGAAACCGCCTTACATGATAGGTCGGTTTGCTAAAAGAAAACCTCAAATCTGCCTCAAGAATCAAGAGAGAGCAGTACAACCAAATGCCCGCTTGAGGTCTTCCAACCTGGGACCAAGTGATGCTACTACTACCGACATCAGAGAGATAAACTCTGCGAAGTGGCAGGGTCCTTTTCCAAGTTCTCCTCTGCACCGGGGAGTGTGAACTATGAATCTCTCAACCAGGTTCCAGGAAGGGTAACAATCTACCACGTAAACCTCCTGAACCCTGGAAAATGATGAGATCGCTGTTCCATCCACCTCGGTAAGGGATGAACGGGATTTGGGTCCACAACCTCCAAAGGGTAGTACGTACAATGACCATCAGGTCTCCCATGGAGGGCAGTTACAACGGAACAAAGGTCAGACCTACTAGAATTATGTGACCAGTTCCCAATGTTTTTTCTGAGCTGCCGAGGGCAGACTGACTTTAGTGACCCCATGTGGATTGACACGAACCGGCGTAAAGTACGGTCCCGTCCCTATAGATTGCCAAGGGCCGAAAGAACCTGGTAGAGAGGAGATAATAGACATGTTGGAATTGGCGTGATCGAGGAGTGGTGATGGTGTAGTCCCTATAATGTTTGTTCCTAAACCAGATGGGAAGGTGAGGTTTTGCGTGGATCTGCGAAAGGATAATGCTGTATCCAGATTTGATGCATACCCAATGCCTAGGTGGATGAATTGCTTGACTCTCTCCGGTAAAGCAGAGTATATCTCCACCCTAGTATCTCACGAAAGGATATTGGCAGAAACCTCTAGCGAAGAATCCAAATGCAAAACTGCCTTCGCCACCCCCCTCTTGGTTTATACCAATTCGTTACATGCCCATTTGGGTTACATGGGCTCCAGCCACGTTCCAAAGGTTAATGACAAGTGTCTACGAACCCATAGGAAATATTCCCGCGGCCTACTTTGGATGAATTGTCATCTATAGCACACTGCAGTCTCATATAAAAAGTTAGGGCAGTCCTCACATCCTTAAGAGAGACAGGCTCACTGCAAATCAAAAAAAATGTGCTCTTGGTAAATCCACTACAAAATACTTGCCTATGCCGTTGGGGGAGGGATAGTAAGGCCACTAGTTACAAGGTGGCCGCCATGAAGGAAGTCCCCACACCCACAGACAAAGACACAGGTCCGCTTCCTGTTTGGGTTAGCAGAGTATTACAGGAGGGGTTCATCCCCAATTTTTCAGAAATATCGACACCCCTAACAGATCTGACAAAAAAGAGTGCCCCGACCCAGCTTAAATGGTCTTGGGAATGCCAAGACGCCTTTTGACATGCAAAAAATTGCCGTCAGAGGGCCCCGCTTTACTGAGAGCCCAGATTTTTAAAGAGCCCTTCAATCATCCAGACGGATGCCTCCGAGGTAGGACTGGGAGCAGCAGTGCATGTCCACAGCAATTTGATTGTGTTGAACACCCCATACTGTTTCATCAGCCCGAGTCGTTCCCAGGTAAGTGAGTATTCCATCATTGAGAAGGAGTGCCTGCGCTGTAATGGCCTTGAGGCCTTGAGACATTATGTCGCCGGAGTACACTTCACCCTGGTCACTGACCATGCGCCCTTGAAATTGTTAAACAACCATGAGGATACAAACTCAAGGCATATGGCCCCTCCACCCTTCTCTTTTGATATACCATAGACCTGTAAGACCATGGAAATGCGATTTTTTTGTCAAGAAAGGAGTGGAGGTCGTGCTTCATGCATGTGGACCTGCCCTGCACAACACCAGGGGAGGATGTGACAGGGTGAAGTCAACCCTATCAGTTATGCCTGGGAAACATATGTCTGAGTGCTGTCAATCAGCACTCAGAAGGTTTTACTCAGGAGAAGCTAGGTAATCAGGCAGGTACACTGACACCTGAGATAGCCAGCAAGGGAGAAAAGGATCTGTTACTTGGCAGTAGCTGCCTGCCCTTAGACCAGAGAACACACTGCTATGTGAGGCTTTCGCCAGAGGGATTTCACCAAAGTCCCTACTTCAAACCAAAGTAATGATTGTTCTTTGTTTTCCATGACTGCTTAAAGTACACTTATGGTTTGGTTTTGGTCTAGCCAGCCAGCCTTGCTAGATAGGCCTGGTGTGTTAGTTTGATCTCCCAATGTGGAGCAAGTTTTGTTTTGGTTAGAAGGGACAGTGTACCCACATGTTATATTATGTTATGGAAAAATAAGCCACTGAACGTCGTTTTCATTATCCGGAAACTACACTGTGTACTGTTCCCTGACCTCGGCGTACAGGCCGTCCTCGCCACAAGGTCTTGTGTATTTATTTATATTGTGTATTCTTTGGCCTTAATTTTTTTTATTTGATTGACCATTGAGTTGGCTATAGTGGCTTCATGCCCATATATATGGGTCGGATATCACTGTGCCAATCAATGGGTACAGAGTTGGTAATATGGGCCCAGGGTGTGTGGTTAGTCCTCCCGTGTGGGTAGAGGGGGACATGGGTTAACCACTTAATTATTATGCAGTTATTAATCGCTAAAGTGATTAAGAGGTTAGGGGCCAGTAGATTGCATTTTTTCTTGTACTCTTGCTGGCTACAGAGGACATGACCTGCGTATTCTGATGAGGATGCCTTCATTATGGCAGGGGTAAATAGAAAGTTTTATCATACTTATTTATTTATGCTACTGGCTAATGTTGATTTTTAATGGGCAAATTAGCTATTATCCATATCTGGATAATAGTTATTTTGGCCCATTAATGTACTGTATGTGTTGTCAGGGGTGGTAGGGGGTAGTAAGCCCCAAGGGTGGGTGCAAGGCCTTCCGGGGAGTAGCCCGATTGGCTAACCCCTTCATTACCATAGCGGTTCTCTCACTATGTTAGTAAGGGGTTAACTGCTCCCCAACCTTCCAAGCATGGCTATCCACCCACCCTGGACTACTACCTCCCATCAACACCCCCTCTGCCTGCCCCAAGAAACAGGCTATTGAGGTTACACCTTCATCTCCTTACGCTAGCTTGAATGTATGAGCTGTTTTAATATTAATTTTAATACTAGTGTAGAGGAGCAGGGTTGCTCCGACAGAACGCGGTTGTTTTGAGTGTCCGGTGCCCCCTAGCTTCCCGAGAGACAGGCCCCGTTATGGGTTGCCGGTAGTCTCCTATTCATTTTATTCCCACGGTCACGTGACGCGAGAATTATAATGCAAGGAAATACCGGCACCCCAATGTGTGCCTGTATCTCGGAAGCAGGGGTGTCCTCGGAACTGAAATCAATGCAATTCTGCTCCGGAGACCCCCTGCTCATCTTCACAGTATTAAAATGTATATTAAAATCTTGCGATCCGCTGGTGAATATGTGCAGGGAGAGGCGGCTCTCTCTTGAGCTCTCCTCTGCAGCTGGAACAAATCACCAGGTGAGCCCTTTTGGAGGAGGCGACCATCACGTCCACCGGCTACTTTGCCCGTTTTGGGAATTTTGCTACACACAAGTTCGAGCTTTCTGATTACCGTGATCGCACAACGCTCAAAAAACTGAATGGTGGTCCCGGCCCAGATTTTTTTGTAAGAAGGCTTATACACTGGCGACACACTTTATTCGAGCTCGGTTAGTCCCCAGCATTCGGGTATACCCGGGTGTATTGAGGTTTGTGACTGTTTCTGCCCGAGGTGCATTGGGTTTTTTTCCAGGCAGGGATTGAAGCCATTTTATTCCCGCTGGCTGCAATACTGCACATATATATATATTATACTGCATTACAATTCATGAATTTATGCCATCTGGTAGATAGCGAACCGAAGCCTATGCAGCCTAATTAAATCCTAATCATTATCATTTAACAACAGCCCGCCCGTCAGCCAGGCATGACCCAGGCTGGGTTAAGGCAAATGCAACGGGGCTGTGTCAGAGGTGGATGAGCGGCGCATTCCAGGTATCTGCCAGGTACTACTGGTATTTGCTCGAATAAAGTGTGTCGGTGCAGTAAATAAGACCCCTTGAGTGAATTATACTCAGTTGTTCTATTTATAGTTTGATATGTAGGCCCCTTAACCTTTCACAGCCGCTGATACCACAATATGTTGCAGGCCGCTCTGGCAAGTGAAAGCTGGGCAGTTAATAAGTATGTTTATTTCCTATATGTCAACATATCTTTATACTATATTAGTGAAAGCACTGTATGCCTGTCTGGATGTCCGGTGTCCCTAGGGAAATCTCATTGGTCCCTTGCCCGCCCGGCCACCGCCACACCGTCTCATGGGCCGAAGGGTAGTGACGACACACACAACACACACACACACAACACCACCCACACACCACACACGGTAGGGGGGGTGTTTACATACCTTAGCTTGGGGGCGCGCCCCCTGGGGGGGTGACGATTATGTACGGGGGGCGCGAACAGCTTGCAGGGAACCTGGGGGTGCTCCGTGCTGCTTCTTCTATTTCTGTGTCTTGCAGAGGGGCGGGGCCAGAAGATCGTGCTGCTGCTTCTCTATGTCTGGTGGCTTGACATAGCGGGGCGGGGCTTCTCTCTGCACACAGACTCCCTCTCCTTCTCTTCTGTCTGCTTCCTCTTTTCAGCAGCATGGGGTTGTGGGGGATCGAGCATGTCCCCCCCCCCCAGGTGAAATTGTGGACTGATTAAGTGTTTGTGGTATTGGTGGTTGTGTGTTGGGGGGAGTGATTGAGATGTGTGGGGGTGGGGGCGATTGAGTGGTGTGTGTGTGTGTTTTGTAGGGTGGGGGGATTGAGTGTGTGTGGGGGTTGTGTGTGTGTGTGTTTTGGGGTGGGATTGTGGTTGTGTTTGTGTGCTAGGGGGGATTGATTGTGGGGATTCGTGTATTGTGTGCTGTGGAGGTGATTATTCGTTGTGGCGAGGGGTTTTTTGTTGTGATTTTGTGTGTTTGTGTGTGGGGGTTGTATTGTGTGGTGGTGGGGGATTGAGTCCCCCCCTCGCTGCCCTTATGCCCCCCCCTGCCCTTTGCCCCCCCTCCCTGCCCTTTGCCCCCCTTGCCCTTTGCCCCCCCCACCCTCCCTGCCCTTTGCCTCCCCCCCTCCCTGCCCCTTGCCCCCCCCTTCCACTCCATGTGCCCACTGGCCTCCAGCACGGAGCACCCCCAGGTTTCCCTGCAAGCTGTTCGCGCCCCCCGTACATAATCGTTCACCCCCCCAAGGGGGCGCGCCCCAAGCTAATGTATGTAACACCCCCCCTACCGTGTGTGTGTGTGTGTGTGTGTGTGTGTGTGTGTGTGTGTGTCGTCACTCCGCTTCAGGCCAATGAGAGGTGTGCGGGGCGGGCGGGCCAAGGGACCAATGAGATTTCCCCTAGGGACACCGGACATCCAGACAGGCATACAGTGCTTTCACTAATATAGTATAAGATATGTTGACATATAGGAAATAAACATACTTATTAACTGCCTCAGCTTTCACTGCCAGAGCGGCCTGCAACATATTGTGTATCAGCTGGCTGTGAAAGGTTAAGGGGCCTACATATCAAACTTATAAATAGACAACTGTGTATAATTAACTTCAAGGGGTCTATTCTACTGCACCGACACACTTTATTCGAGCAAATACCCAGTATGTACCTGGCAGATACCTGGAATGCGCCGCTCCTCACCTCTGACCAGCCCCGTTGCATTTGCCTTCCCAGCCTGGGTTCATGCCTGGCTGACGGGCGGCTGATCTGTTAAATGATAATGATTAGGATTTAATAGGCTGCAGCTTCGCGATCACCAGATGGCATAAATTCATGAATTGTAATGACAGTATAATAATATATAATGTGCAGTATTGCAGCCAGCGGGAAAAAAATGCTTCAATCCCTGCCTGGAAAAAAACCCAATGACACTCGGGGCAGAAACAGTCACAAACCTCAATACACCAGGGTATACCGATGCTTGGGACTAACCGAGCCGAATAAAGTGTGTCGCCAGTGTATAAGCCTTCTTACAAAAAAATATCTGGGCCGGTTACACCATCAGTTTTTTGAGCGTTGCGATCACGGTACTCAGAAAGCCTCGATTACCTGTGATAGCAAAATTCCCAAAACGGGCAAGTAGCCGGTGACGTGATGGTCGCCTCCTCCAAAAGGGTCACCTGGTGATTTTGTTCCAGCTGAGATGAGGAGTGCCAGAAGAGAGCCGCCTCTCCCTGCACATATCTCACCAGCGATCGCAAGATTTTAATATACATTTTAATACTTGTGAAGATGAGCAGGGGGTCTCCGGAGCAGAATTGCATTGATTTCAGTTCCGAGGACCCCCTGCTTCCCGAGATACAGGCCACATTATGGGGTGCCGGTATTTCCTGTGCATTTAAATGTCTCGCGTCACGTGACCGTGGGAATAAAATGAATAGGAGATACCGGCACCCCATAACGGGGCCTGTCTCTCGGGAAGCTAGGGGGCACCGGACCTCAAAACAACGCGGTTCTGCTCGGAGAACCCCTGCTCCTCTACACTAGTATTAAAATTAATATTAAAACAGCTTCATTACATTAGCAGCTAGCCGCTAAGGAGATGAAGGTGTTAAACCTCAATAGCCTGTTTCTTGGGGCAGAGGGGGTTGTTGATGGAGGTAGTAGTCCCAGGGTGGGTGGATAGCCCTGCTTGGAAGGTTGCGGGAGCAGTTAACCCCTTCACTACCATAGTGATGAGAACCGCTATGGTAATGAAGGGGTTAGCCAATCGCGCTACTCCCCGGAAGGCCTTTGCACCCACCCTTGGGGCTACTACCCCCTACCACCCCTGACAACACATACAGTACATTAATGGGCAAAATAACTATTATCCAGATATGGATAATAGCTAATTTGCCCATTATAAAATCAAACATTAGCCAGCTAGCATAAATAAATAAAGTATGATAAAACTTTCTATTTACCCCTGCCATAATGAAGGGCATCCTCATCAGCATACTGCAGGTTCATGTCCTCTGTAGCCAGCAAGAGTACAAGAAAAAATGCAATCTACTGGCCCCTAACCTCTTAATCACTTTAGCGATTAATAACTGCTATAATAATTAAGGGGTTAACCCATGTCCCCCTCTACCCACACGGGAGGACTAACCACACACCCTGGGCCCACTATTACCACTCTGTACCCATTGATTGGCACAGTGGTATATCATACCCATATAATATGGGCATGATAAGCCACTATAGCACTCAATGGTCAATCAAATAAAAACATTAAGGCCAAAATACACAATAATAAAATAAATACACAAGCACCTTGTGGCAGGACGGCCTGTAGCCGAGGTCAGGGAACAGTCCACACGTGTAGTTTCAGGATAATGAAAACGTTCAGTGGCTTTATTTCTCCATAACATAATATAACATGTGGGTACACTGTCCCTTCAAACCAAAACAAAACTTGCTCCACATTGGGAGATCTAACTAACACACCAGGCCTATCTAGCAGGCTGGCTGGCTAGACCATAACCAAACCATAAGTGTACTTTAAGCAGTCAGGAAAACAAAAGAACAATCCTTACTTTGGTTGAAGTAGTGACTTTGGTGAAATCCCTCTGGCTAACAGCTCACATAGCAGTGTTCTCTGGTCTAAGGCAGGCAGCTACTGCCAGTAACAAGATCCTTTTCTACCTTGCTGGCTATCAGGTGTCAGCTTACCTCCTGATTACCTAGCTTCCTCCTGAGTAAACCTTCTGAGTGCTGGATGCAGCACTCAGACATATGTTTCCCAGGCATAACTGATAGGGGTTGACTTCACCCTGTCACATACCTCCCCTGTTTGTGTGTGGCTAGGGTCCCACACGGCTGAAGCCCGACCCTCCACTCCTTCTCTTGACAAAAAATCAGCATTTCCATGGTCCTTTCCAGGTCTATGCTGTATATCAAAAGAGAAGGGTTGGAGGGCCATATGCCTTGAGTTTGTATCCTTCATGGTGTTTAACCATTTCAAGGGCGCATGGTCAGTGACCAGGGTGAAGTGTACTCCGGCGACATAATGTCTCAAGGCCTCAATTGCCCATTTTACAGCGAGGCACTCCTTCTCAATGATGGAATACCTCACTTCCCTTGGGAACAGCCTCCGGCTGATGAACAGTATGGGGTGTTCAACACCATCAAATTGCTGGGACAGCACTGCTCCCAGTCCTACCTCTGAGGCATCCGTCTGGATGATGAAGGGCTCTTTAAAATCTGGGCTCCGAAGAGCGGGGCCCTCTGACAGGCAATTTTTTAGCATGTCAAAGGCGTCTTGGCATTCCCAAGACCATTTAACTTGGGTCGGGGCACTCTTTTTTGTCAGATCTGTTAGGGGTGTCGATATTTCTGAAAAATTGGGGATGAACCGCCTGTAATACTCTGCTAACCCCAAAAGGGAGCGGACCTGTGTCTTTGTCTGTGGGGTGGGGACTTCCTTCATGGCGGCCACCTTGCTAACTAGTGGCCTTACTATCCCTCCCCCAACGGCATAGCCCAAGTATTTTGTAGTGGATTTACCAAGAGCACATTTTTTTTGGATTTGCAGTGAGCCCTGCTTCTCTTAAGGATGTTAGGACTGCCCTTAACCTTTTTATATGAGACTGCCAGTGTCTGCTATAGATGACAATGTCATCCAAGTAGGCCGCGGAATATTTCCTATGGGGTCGTAGTACCTTGTCCATTAACCTTTGGAACGTGGCTGGAGCCCCATGTAACCCAAATGGCATAGTAACGAATTGGTATAAACCAAGAGGGGTGGCGAAGGCAGTTTTGCATTTGGATTCTTCCGCTAGAGGTTTCTGCCAATATCCTTTCGTGAGATCTAGGGTGGAGATATACTCTGCTTTACCAAGAGAGTCAAGCAATTCATCCACCCTAGGCATTGGGTATGCATCAAATCTGGATACAGCATTTACCTTTCGCAGATCCACGCAAAACCTCACCTTCCCATCTGGTTTAGGAACCAACACTATAGGACTACACCATCTACTCCTCGATCACGCCCAATTCCAACATGTCTATTATCTCCCTCTCTACCAGGTCTTTTCGGCCCTCTGGCAATCTATAGGGACGGGACCGTACTTTTACGCCAGGTTCTGTCTCAATCCTATGGGTCACTAAATCAGTCTGCCCTGGCAGCTCAGAAAAAACATCTGGGAACTGGTCACATAATTCTAGTAGGTCTGACCTTTGTTCCGTTGTTAACTGCCCTCCCATGGGAACCTGATGGTCATTGTACGTACTACCCTTTGGAGGTTGTGGACCCAAATCCGTCTCTCCTTCCCGAGGGTGGATGAACAGCGATCTCATCATTTTCCAGGGTTTCAGGAGGTTTACGTGGTAGATTTGTTTACCCTTCCTGGACCCTGGTTGAGAGATCTCATAGTTCACCTCCCCGGTGCAGAGGAGAACTTGGAAAGGACCCTGCCACTTCGCAAGGAGTTTATTCTCTCTGATGTCGGTAGTAGTAGCATCACTTGGTCCCCAGGTTGGAAGACCCTCAAGCGGGCATTTTGGTTGTACTGCCTCTCTTGACGTTCTTGAGCAGATTTGAGGTTTTCCTTAGCAAACCGACCTATCATGTCAAGGCGGTTTCTAAGGTCTATGACATACTGAAGGGTATTCTTGGAGGGGGAGAGCTCCTCCTCCCAGAATTCCTTCAGTAGGTCGAGAATACCCCGAGGTTGGCGTCCATATAGGAGCTCAAACGGGGAGAAGCCTGTGGATGATTGGGGAACTTCTCCCTTTCCTGTTGTTTGCGGTACGAGAAGTTCATCCCCAGCTCACTTTTCAGTGTCCACAAACTTCCTAATCATGGTTTTTAAAGTACGGTTAAACCTCTCTACCAATCCATCAGTCTGAGGATGGTAGACTGAGGTCCGGACGGATTTTACCTCCAATAACTTCAGGACATCCTGCATTAACTTTGCCATGAAATTTGTTCCCTGGTCAGTTAACATTACTTGGGGAAGTCCTACCCTAGAGAACAGTTCTAACAGCCTGTGAGCAACCTGTTTAGCAGTGGCTGATCTCAGAGGGAAGGCCTCAGGATATCTGGTGGCATAATCTACAACAACGAGAATAAATTTATGTCCCTTCACAGAGGGTTCTAAAGGTCCGACCAAATCTATCCCAATTCTCTCGAATGGGACGGCTACCAAGGGCAGAGGGACCAAGGGAGCCGGCTTCTGTCCTTTTTGGCTAGTTAACTGGCATTCAGGACATGTCTCACATAGTTTCATGATGTCACCATGTATGCCTGGCCAGTAAAACTGGGACGAGATGCGGTCCGTGGTTTTATCTCTGCCCAAATGACCATCCCATGGGAGAGTATGGGCTAGGGTGAACACTGTTTTAATCAACCCTTTAGGGACTAGCATCTGTCGAATGACCTCCCCTGTTTGTGTAACCTTATTCACACGATATAGGATGGCATTTAACAGTTCAAAATGTGGAAACACTCTTACACCTTGTTCATCCATTATCTTGTTGTTGATCTGTACCACCTTCTCATATTGTCTAGCCAGAGCTGGGTCTTCCCTCTGCCTCTGACGGAAGTCAGGAAGATCCAGGTCAGGCAAAATTCCTGTATCTATCTGTTCCCCACCCTGGTCATCTCCGGCCATGACCTGCAGTCCTTTGGGCTGATTAATGTTACCAAGAGTCCCAGCCTTTCTTAACCAGTCCTCTTTTTCCGCACGTCTCTGTTTACGTGTCTTTGGGACGTGGTGTCTACGGGGGAAAATCTCTGGGGAAAAAGGAAACAAGTCTCCGGGCTTCTCCGGTACCAGAGAAGTAAGCTCCGTAGGAGTAGGGGCCAACAATGTTTCGAAGTAGGGCCAGTCTCGGCCAAGTAGAACAGGAGCAGGTAGCCAGGGAGCAACTCCCACTAGTAGGCTAGCCTCTTCATTCTTGATACGCAGTAGAATGTTCGCCGTCGGGTATCTCTTTGTATCTCCATGGATACACTCGATATTCCAAGGAGAGTCATAGGATAGTCTGTTGCTTGGAATTGGGTCCTCTAGGATCAGGGTTTTTCCAGATCCCGAGTCCAGCATGGCTTTTACTATTTTACCCTCCAGAGATGCTGGGACTAACCACGGATTGTGGTCCCCTCGGAGACAAGCTGTGGCAGTGGTTCTGCCATATGAACAGTTCATCTCATCATCTCCTGAGTCCGCAAACTCGGTCGTCAGCGGAAGCTCTGTTCCAGCGGAACAGCGGAAGTTCGGTGTTTGGACTTCTCCGCTGTTGTATGGGTTCCTCCCTTCTGGTTGGTGGTGGTATCCTCTCCACCGGATGGGTGACGGAAGTCCAGGTTCTCGGGGGAATACTGTGGGTGGCGGCCTCCTTTGAGTGATCCAATGCCTCGGAACCGGGACGAGCGTCTCTGCGGGAGTTTGTACCAGGAACCCTCCGAGATGGGAATGGATCTTCCGATCGGGTTGACTGGATCTCCTGAGCTGGCGGGTTGTAGACCCCTCGGTTGTCTGCTCTCCTGCCTCTGGTATCACCGGAAGCAACTGGTGTTTGCACGGACCGTTCCCAGCTATCCTGTTGGGTGTCGTCGCCAAGGAAGTTTTTCACCAAGCGGACCGCTGAATCCAGGGAAAATGCAGCGTGTCTTTTTACCCAGGAGCGGTAGGAGGGGGGCAGTATCTGTAAGAACTGCATGAGCACAAACTGTTCAAGGATCTCTGCCTTGGTATGCTTCTCCGGTTGTATCCACCTGGTACATAAGTCTACTAAGCGGTGGGCTACGACCCGGGGTCTGTCTCTGTTTGTATATTTGACTGTCCGGAATCGCTGACGGTAGGTCTCTGGAGTGAGGCCTAGGCGATCCAGAATAGCAGCCTTTAGTTGCTGATAGTCCATGGCCTCGTCTGCTGGAAGAGCCTAGTAGGCTGCTTGAGCTTCTCCTATGAGGAGTGGAGCCAGAGTCATTATCCAGCGATCAACTGTCCAGCCGTGGACCGTGGCTACCCTTTCAAAAGTAAGGAGAAATGCCTCTGGATCGTCGGTTGGCTTCATTTTAGGCAGCATCACCGGTGGGTTATTTGGCATCCCTGGTCTGCCTGGGGCTGGGCCTTCGACTAGCAGTTGGAGTAGCTTTTCCTCCCACCGGGCCTGTTGCTCATCTTGCTGGGCATGTCTCTCAGCTTGCTGGGCCTGCCATTCTATTTGCTGGGCCTGTTGCTCAGCTTGTTTCTCTGCTAGCTGGAGCTGTTGCTCAAGGAACTGAGAAAAAAAATTCTCCATTTTTTTTTGTGTGGCCCTTCAGATACAGGGGTTCTCCGACATCCCACTTCTGACACCACCTGTGGCAGGACGGCCTGTAGCCGAGGTCAGGGAACAATCCACACTGTTCAGTGAAAACGTTCAGTGGCTTTATTTCTCCATAACATAATATAACATGTGGGTACACTGTCCCTTCAAACCAAAACAAAACCTGCTCCACATTGGGAGATCTGACTAACACACCAGGCCTATTTAGCAGGCTGGCTGGCTAGACCATAACCAAACCATAAGTGTACTTTAAGCAGTCAGGAAAACAAAAGAACAATCCTTACTTTGGTTGAAGTAGTGACTTTGGTGAAATCCCTCTGGCTAACAGCTCACATAGCAGCGTTCTCTGGTCTAAGGCAGGCAGCTACTGCCAGTAACAAGATCCTTTTCTACCTTGCTGCTATCAGGTGTCAGCTTACCTCCTGATTACCTAGCTTCCTCCTGAGTTAACCTTCTGAGTGCTGGATGCAGCACTCAGACATATGTTTCCCAGGCATAACTGATAGGGGTTGACTTCACCCTGTCACACACCTAAACACCCCATCAATAAAAGAATTCAAAAGCTGAATAGTACACATGAATATCATTTATCTATCACCAAAATAATAAAAATTATGTTATTTCAAAACATAGGAATTAAATTAAAGAGGACATGGACCTGCAGTATGCTGATGAGGACACCCTTCATGATGGCAGGGATAAGTAGAATGCTTTGTATTTACTTTATTTATGCTGGCTAATGTTTGATTTTATAATGGGCAAATGAGCTATTATCCATATCTGGATAATAGTTATTTTGCCCATTAATGCACTGTATGTGTTGGGGGGGGGGGAGAGGGAGAGGGTTTGATGGGGGTAGAGGAGGTGGGTAGCAGTGTTGTTGTGTTTTTGAATGTTTATTGTGGGTAGCGAGGATGGATAAAGTTGGTATTTGGCTCTTGGTGGGTGTTTATACCTACCGGGTGGGTAGCGGGAGAGGTTAACCCCTTCATTAACTTAGCAGTATTAAACGCTAAGGTAATGAAGCAGTTAACTCCACCCGCAACCCCCTCTCCCACAGCAAGGCCTTTACACCCACCAAGGGCCAAATACCACCTTCACCCACCCCCGCTACCCAATAATAAACATGGCACTGGTAGTTGACACCTTCATTGCCTTAGCGGTTAGCCGCTAAGGTAATGAAGTTGTCTGTAAATGCATTTTTTTTGCATGGGATTCATGCCGGGGGTCTCTCTCCGGCTTCTCAGCAGGTTCTCCCCAGCCTCACGCCAACTTTTCCTGGCATGAGGATTTTGAGAGAAACTCGCCATTCTAGAGCCACGATTAGCCTCGATAAACTAAGCGAGGCTACTAGAATTGCACGAGTATCATAACATGTCCATAATTGGCTTATTGACGCTCACCCAGCGATTCTTTTTTGACGGTTGCAAAAATGGGCGATTTATGCCTTTATCGCCCACTTATCGAGGCTTACAGAATAGAAGTAGGCATTTTGGCCGAAAAGACCTTGATAAGTGGGTTATTGAGGCTTATAGAAAAGGCCCCCAAGAGTCACTTAAAAATGCTAAAAACTGGTGAAAATCCAAAAGTTGCTTGAAATGTGTTTCTCCAACATGATATACTAATATCAAGGCAAAAGTCTGGGATGAAACAAACAGCCCTGGATGTAGCAAGTTACATTTCCTATTGATTTAAATGGGATTTTATTTTTATTTTATTCTTTAAATAGGGCATCTTTTTGACTCCAGAAATGCACCAATTTTGTCTTTATACAGATACCCCCCATATGTTTTGTCTTGCAGTCTGTAACACTTCTTGATTGCATCCAATGAGAAAAAGAGAGTGTCTTTAATGCAGTGGTGTGTTCTTTATGTTACGTGTAGGTGATTGACACCTTTTTATACAAATTAAACAAGCCTACGTATTTTATCTTAAAATAGTTTTGTGTCCTCATAGTAACCAGATGCTTTGGAGTATTTCCACAATCTTCACCTAACCTCCTTTGTGACAACACTGTGTGTAAACTGCTCCACAGTATATGCAAGGAGATTGTTCATCTCTAGAGTCTATTCTTGTTCATGTTTTGTGCTGCAAATGATGGCAACATGATTATCTTGAAGAGATTATGGGGAACGAACAGTAATAACACAAAGCAAATAAAAACGGACTCATTTTTACAAAAGAAGCACGCGAGTCAGTCCTGACAGAGGAGCGAAGGAAGAAGGTAGTGTCCAGGGAGCAGAGCTTCCTGGACTAGGTCCAGACCTTTCCCCTTAGGCCCCAGCTAGGCCCTGAGACAATCTAAGTTCCGTGCTATAGGGAAGGCCCCAGCTAGGGACTCTTCCCCTTTAGTACTAGTGCTACGCCGTTGGACGGACAGCCACACGGCACTCTGTGGCCTGGGACCAGGTCATAGTATTCAAGGACACTTGGGTGAGTCACTCCAGCTGGAGCTCACCCCACGAGGAGGATAGGGACCCTTAGGAGAGAGGGAAATTATTATTGGAGGCCTCGCTGCGTGGGACCTACTCCAAAGCACCTCTACACGCTGCACCTGGGTACTGGAGTACCCAGGCAGGTGCCCAACATTCACCAACATTCCCAGTGGGTAGTGCTTCCGAACATTTGGGTGGGATTGCTGGAACGGACACCAGGGGTTATTGGTGCCACCACACCCTCAGTACTTTGGGGGCAGCACTCGGTGTTTGGTGTCACATATATTGTTGCAGCCTAGTAGTGTGTGTGTTATATATTGTGAACAGTAAAGCTCATAACAATAAAGGATAACGGCGCCTAATACTGTCGCGGCCGATTTTATTCTAACATTTACCCGGTCTCGGCCACGACAGATACCGGGAGCGCGCCGAGGTGTCCTGTGCGCGCGCCGGAGCCTCGGAGGATTGGTCCTCCGATCGAGGCATCCCCCTCCCCTCTCCGGGTCCACCGGGTCCCCCGGAGCCCCCCACCACCATCCCCCACATCGTGGGACACCAGGGCTCCCTTCGGGGAGCCCTGGGCACGCACACCTTGCGCGCACGCTCCCGATGAAGCGTGACCGCGCATCGGTGACGCGCGGCACGCCGAGGGAATTCAACAACAAAGCCGGGAAACCTCGAGACTTGCGGCTCTAGCCGCATGAGAATAAAGTGTGTCGCCACTGTATGTCCAATTAGGTGGATTCCTTGATATCCAGTGAAGATAGTTCAAATTTCGGAATGATCAGCAATCTGTTGATTTTGTGATGACCAGATGCAACCTCATTCGTAGGGAGTGGAACATGCAATGAAATAAAAGATATTTAGTGCAACACAGCTATGATGTTAAACAGACATAAACTCACAGAACAAACCAAGAACACAAACAGGACAAGCAAACACAGACAGGACTAACAGCCACAAAAGCAAAGCTATAAGTAAAATTAGTTTAATATAACTAGAATGGATAAAAGATTGTGGACAATAGCAGGAACACCAATCCGGTTGGGTAAAACCTGAGTAACACTCACAGGAAGAAAGTACAAGGCAATGTGCATCAGCTGAGCTGATAAATCCTATCTTCCACGTGTAGAGGATTTGCAGGGCTTCCAGATCACCGTAAACTCTCCCGTGTGTCCCAGTTCCTCAACCCCAGAAGTGACGTCTCCGGTGTGCTTCTCCACGTCCCGTGTCAATTCGGGGCCGATAGTGACGTCACAGGACGTTACATCACACGGGGGCGGGAATAGTGACAATATTGGAAGGGACGGCGATCCCAACTCCTCCGCTACTTCTCACCGTGTAAAGATATTGTGCACAACTACTCCTTCACTCTCAATGTCCTGCAATGTCCAACAGTAGATAAAATGGCCCTACGCGTTTCGTGTGTGTACACACACTTCTTCAGGGGGTAAAAGATGATGTCAGTGATGCCCGGTATTTAAACTCCCGCCCCCAATCTGATTGGTCTATCAATCATGGCGGCCTTAAACGCGATACCTACTTGGCAGATTGAAAATCACTGAACATTTGATAAGCTTTGCAATTGTATCAACAATAAACAACAATGACCTAACACATTCACTAAACATAAAAACACATAAAAATATATACCACATTGATGTAATTATAATGGCATATAAAACATAAAGCAATAATGCATAATAGCAATAATTGTTATAAAATAATAAGGAAAATCAACGATCACAGAAATGCTCCTAACTCAAATTGTGTACAGTAAAGCTCAGTTATATATATTGAGTGGTGTGATGTTTACTACTGTTGTATTGGTTCCTGTGAGGGTTTATCCCGCCAACGCTGGGATCCCTCATAGATGGAGGAGTGGCACGCACGCAGATACAGCTCACCCCAGGCTCCCAGAAGTGGATGCTTAGTACGCCTCCTGTGAGCATACAGGTACAGCAGCACGCGTAGTCATCCGCGTATTTCCTTTAGGAATAGGAAAAGGGGGCTACACTTGTAAAAGAGGTTACCCCCCCCCCCCCTTAGGACCAAAGTGAACTAATGCCAGTGCCATATTTAAGGGGTTACATCTGGGTGATGTGCATCTGTTTCAAATATTACATACAATAGCTCTAATGCAATATGAATATAAAAATGAGGTCTACTACAAAAAAACAGTTTTTTTCGCTTTCGACGGAACGAGACCTGCGTTTTTTTATTTTTAGGACTGAAATAGGAACTGTAAATAAGATGGGGGTGGCATTTACAGCAGATCCCTGTTCAAACAGGATACTTTTGTCCTGCCAAGATACGTTTCACAACTTTAAGATATTAAAAATGTAATTGAAAAGAAAACCTGAATTAATATATCGAAGGGGATTGATTTTTTCCCCTGTGTTTTTCATGTGCGTGATTTCTCAGCCTTTACATAAATTACACATTTTGCAATAAAATAAAATAAATCTTTGCACAGGTTTCTACTTGCAAGGAGCTGACTTTGTAGCAGGCACTGATTCCGAACTCTGCATTGTGTTTTTAAAAGGCAATTTAGATGTTTGTGTGGTTTTGTTTGTTTTTTTTTAAGGAAAAGAGGGACGAGTTAATCTATGCATTTCAAAAGATGCTTTGTTAGTGTGCATTTGGAAAGAAAGCTGGCAGGCTTAAGTCTTGTTCTTCAAGGCTTTTCCCTCTTAATGTCAGACAATAGAGGAGGGCGCTAATAATGTTTACCTACATCAGGCTCCATGTGTGAAAGGGGTTCTGCTATCATTAGAAATTCCAGAAGAACATTAAGCACTTTTTAGAACAAGCAAAAACAGATGGTGAACTGTTTTATATCCCTCACTATATTATAATATTCAACTCTTCTGTTTCAGAGCATTTCTGAATCTGCACTTCCTTCTAGTGGCAGCTACTGGTAATAACTTTTCAAAACATTTCTTGGTTTTCCATAGTGGCTTTATTTGTGTTAAATAAATCATGACACGGTGTAATATGTCACGTGTTGTTGTTCATCTGAGGTTGTATTTAACTAATTTTAAGACCTGCTAAGGAACAGATGATTGTTATTATGTCCCGATATGTAAAACCATAGAATTCAAAGAGGGTGTACTTTCTTTTTCACACCACTGTATGCGGTTGTCTTTGGGGTGGGAGGAGCGAACCCGGTGTTGGCGGCGGGCCACGACGACACCACTCCACTCTACTCAGGGGATGCAGACGTCTCGCCATTTACATAGCAGAAGGGGCTAAATGTCACACATGAGTTGAAGGTAACACTAAGGCTGCGGCCAGGCAGGGAGAGAGAGCGCTGGCGCTCATGCGCGATGATGTCACGCGCTCCTACTCGGCCAGGCGATTTGTGGCAGGCTAGGCGCATGCGGGGGCGTGTCAGGGGGCACGGCTAAGACATCACGGAGCTGGTTCGCCCTCATTGGGCGAACCATTCACGAGACGTCACGAGACGCACGGGTCAGATTCAAATTTGCTTGCACCGGCAAGCAGCTAAGTGCCAAGCATGCGCAGGCGCTCGCTCACACTCGCCACACACATTGCTGTATTGTGTTTCATCGTGACCAGCATGAGCGCGCCCGCCCACTCATCGCCACCCTGGACGAGGCCTTATTGACATATATCTCTCACGACCCCCCCAGCTAGATAACAAATACCACAGAGACACCGTTGGAAGCGGAAGGGCAGGGAAGGGAACAAGTTCTAGGGTAAAGACCCCCAAACTCCACTAGAAATAATTTCTCTCCCGGCTGGGAGAGAAGGCCTATGAACTCCTGGGGGGAATAGGGGGACAGGAGGTTTGTTCCTCACCTATCAGAGCCTAGTCATTAAATTGGGATCCCAGTTCCGCTTCGCCCCAAGCAGCAACATATGTTTATGTGGAATTATAGTGGGATAGCAGACTAATCTAACAAAGAGATTTATCAATTGTACTCATGAGAAAAAAGTTTACTTTAACTAGTTTGTTTTTCTAGAACATAGATTCAGATTATCCCCAGTTGGTATAGTCTTATAACAAATAAAGATATCAGTGACTTGGCCCACCCACCATAGTTTTTTTCATATTGGAGGTACCAGCAAGTGAGCGCCTAACTAAAGTGCAAAGCAAAAGAGGTACCAAGTTAACAAGGTTATGCATGGGGGTCAAGGTAATCTAAACTCACACGCAGCTTAAAGTATATCAAGGTTTTATGCAAAACTGAAATACAATGGTGTTATATATCAATGTTAAGGTGGAGTCAGAGTGATAAGTTATATATAAAATGTATAACACATAATGTTCAGGGCACTCTATGTGGGCAAGCTAGGACAAATAACTTATCTTTGCAGATCAGGGTGCTTGCAGTGCAGACAGGAACACCATCCAGCAACAAAATAGATAGATTCAAAAAAGATAAATCAGCAGCAATCACCAGAATTAATCAGTAATATATCAGGTTTATTTAATCTGCAAGCTTGGGGCTTGAGAAAGGACCGGGAGGTCCGAAACGTTGCTCCATTTTTCTTGTGTTTACCCCCTGATGCTTGCAGATTAATTAAACCTGATATATTATTGTTGCAGGATCATCTGACGCGTTTCAGCCCGAGGGCCTTTGTCAAAGAATGATCCAGCAGCATGGGGAACACATACATATAGGCTGTGTTAACACAGAACACCTGCACAAGATACAGATCAGGTGGGGTTAATTGATCAACAACATACCCATATATGGGGGTTAATAAAAGACGTTTAAAAACAAAGTAGTGCCAGCAAAGCATGATCTTATTTCAACATCTAAACAGTGTTACTCAAAGTAACATATTATCAATGTAATAGAAAACACTTGAATGGTGTCAATAGATATACAGATGCTTATTTGGCTCAGAATAAAAATGTAACAAAAACATAAAAACAAACAGTTGTCTGGTGTCAATTATTTTGATTAAATCTATAATACATCACAATGTGGATATCTCTGTTTGAATGGTTTTTAGATGTGCAAGATGTATATGATGTAATATAATTCATTTACTGAACTGATTGAATGTCTAACCTTGAAAAAGAACACATGGGGAGGGGAGGGGGGGGGAGGGGGGGGGGGGGGGAGAAGAGGAAGGGGGGGGGGGGGAGGAGGGGGCGGGGGGGGGGTTGAACTAAGGAACCTATAACAAGATATAGATAACAATACTTAGTCATGTAAAAAGTGCTGTAATTCCCAGTCAACATTTAGACCGTTTGGTTGCAATGTATCTAGCTGAAAAATCCATTGCATTTCCATTTTATTCAATCTATTGAGACGGTCTCCTCCTCTGATGTATGTTGGAATATGTATAATACCAAAGAATCTAAAATTCTTTATACCACCATTGGGGCAGTTTGCAAAATGTTTGGATACTGGGTGAAATAGGTCTTTTTTAAGTATCAGTCTGACATGTTCAGATATTCTGATATGAAGTGGGCGGATGGTTCTGCCGATGTATTTGGCATTACAGCCACACTGTATAGCATACACCACATAACTTGTGTGACAATTAATGAATGTGGGGATTCTATAATTGGACACTGTAGACACTGTAGCTATTCTTTTGGTAGGAACTGCATATTGGCAGCATTTACAAAACCCGCATTTAAAGAACCCTTTGGGTATAGTCGAAACCTGTCACTTGCTATTTCATTACGATCGATGCTGCCTTCTCACAATCCCTGACCCTGCGAATGTACTACAGACTGGCGCACCTGACCGTATCATTCTGCGTGGGACTCTTGTCTTTGATTATATAACCCCATACCGTCAACTGCCCCTCTTTCCCTTGTCTACAGGACCGCACCAGTTTGTGGCGCATACGGCGTAACACGATCCCAACCCGGATATTATACGTGGATCTATCACTCTTAAAGCCTGACCAACCTCTGCTAGGAAATGGCAGCGTCTGCTGTGTCCCTAACTATAACACTAATGAGCAGGTTCCCCATATTACTAAGGGCCGTCCCTACAGGCAACCATAAGCTGTATTTGACTCAGGGGCTACCTGGGGGTCTCTGGCCTAAGTGTAAGGCTACTGACTTGCCTCTCATACACATCACATCCTCCCCAACCCGAATTTCCCCGGAATCTATTGACCTGACTCAACGTGGTCCCTGCCAACCTCCTATTCCCTCCTGCAAGGATACCCTTGTGTCTAGTTTGCCTCCCTGGCATCATGTTGGCTGCACTAAAACACAACGGTCATTATTGAACGTGTATATCTTGTCTGCCTAGACTTCTCTAGTGCTCCCAAGATCAATCAGTGATAGATCCGGAGGATTTGGCAACAGCTATCAGGTACGAATGTCGCTCACAAGGAGACGAGAAGGCTCCGCAACATGACCGGTCACAAATAGATCCCGGTGAATTCTGGACCATAGAATGCTCTCCGAAAGAACAGAACTAGATGGAATAAGGGATCTGATCCACTTGCCCACGCCATCATTACTATTGGGCACTTTCCTTCCCCTTGTAAAGTCTAGCAACTGAAAAGCTCCGCGGGTGCCCTCCTAGGTCTTGGAGCGGCTCCTGCACTCGCGGGCAACCTGCCTACTGTTCTCAACTGAAGGCGGGATGGTAAGTTAGGCAGACCTGGGGACCTGGCTACATCTACAAAGACATAGTAAATCGCCCAGTTAGAGTAATATTAATTATGGCGTACATGTAACAGTACAGACCAAGATTAAATTTGAGGCAGCTTTAAGTTTTTGAAATAAACTATATCACTGGTGTCGGCTGTGAGCCAGTCTCCGGTAGAAATTGTTCCATTTTTGGTGCACGTAAAGAAGGATGAGCGGCGGGCCGGATACATTTGCTGAACCTTGGGGACCAATGAACAGTCTTGTTGGTGTTCAGATCTGCAGATGATAAGTGCTGTTCATGAGGTAGGGGTGAGGAGCTTGGTCATAATGACGGTAGCTGCCATAAATAATTTGAAGGCACAGAACAGGAAAGATGAAACTTTGCGTCTAGACTCTAGTGATGACCAGTCAAATTTCTTTGAGGCATTTTGCGCAGTGGTGGTGTGGTGGTAGTTTAGCATTGGTGGACAAAAACGGCAGATATTGAAATTGTATTGTATCAGTTGCTAGGTTGGGTTTGGAGTGCCGAGCCATACCTATGGTCCCCATAGTCGATAATGGCATTAAGAATCTGCTGTGCAATAACGGCATATTCTGACCAGCAGACTTAGGGAGGTTTGTTCCTGTAAACAGGGGTGAGCAAACTTTTTATTCCTCCCCCCTTTTTAATCCATGAAATTTATCGTCCCCTCCCCATGCCTTGATGTAATCAAAATCACATGAAACAAAAAACCTTATTAAAATTAACGGTATAAAAACACATGTAATCAAATATGTCTAAGGCCGCACGTATAGTGCCCGCGACAGAGACCGCGTGACGTCGCCGCTAGCGAAGTTTATTTGATTTGCACACGGGCGACAGGCCATTGATTGTTCAGGTGCGTCACATGAGGCGAACATCCCTAAAAAAATCAACTATTTGTCGGCGTAATAATCGCGTCGCCGCCGTCGTGCCTTACAATAATCGCACTCGGACGCGACAATGCATTTGTTTTCGGGCGACGTCGCGTCGCCAGCACTATAGGGCAGTCTAAATACTTCAACTACTTCCTACAGCTCGCTAATTGCAAAATTAATGCTGCGTCCACGCTGCGGCTGAGAGAGATGACATCACCAACTCTCCAAGCATGAGCACCCCAGGTGTCCCTGCAAATTTCCAAGCAACGAGCGGGAAGTGTTTTTCACTTTAAAAAATTCATTTCCTGTACATTCATAGTATGATTGATATGTGGCAGCCAACCCTTTCACTTGCAGGATCGCAAAAGCAGGTGCCTCAGCGGAGGAGAAACAGGAACACGCGCTATTTGCGGGCAGCACCAGGGAGGGGCGTTTTGACATCTCACAGCGCTCGTACTCCGACTCCGTGGCCCCGCCACCTGCACTATCCGTGTTCGTTACCGCCTGCGCTCGCGACATCTTTTTCGCCTGCGTCACCCGAGGTTTTGCACGCACGCGCCACCGCCTAAATTAATCTTGCAGCCTCCGGGGTGCCACGCCCCGCCCAGTTTCTGCACCGCTGCATTCCAATCTCACCAACACCCCACAAATAACAATCAGACACCCACCACAACGTACATCCACAGGCACCCACCCACCCCACCCACCCTCCACCCCCCCCCACTGCCCCCCTCCGCCCCTTGCGCCCCCACCCCCCCCGCGTCCCCCCCCATCTCCCCTCCCCCCGCCCCCTTTATCCCCCACCATCATACAAGGCATCCACAACTGATCAAGTCTGACAAGTGAGAACCCCCTCCTACCACTACGCACAGCGAGGCTAACTTTCTCCCCCTCCCTCCCCCCCCCCCCCCCCCCCCCACCCCACACACACACACACACACACCACTCACGACACAGCCTCAGCCCCCCCCCACACCCTCCACCCCCCTACCCCCCTACCCCCCCGCCACTATCACTCCAACCCCCCCCCCCACACACCACCCTTCACTCATCACACACTCGAACCCCCCCCATCATCACTCAACCCCCCTCCCCCATTTGCCACTCAACGCCACCCACTCACACATAACAACTTGCACCCCTCCCCCCTCCATCCAACTTAACAACCCCTACACACACACCCCGCCGCCCCCCATCACACACACCTCACCTACGTCACACACGACACTCAACTCCCACCCACACTCAACCCTCCCCCACACAACACTCACCCCCTCCCGACATCACTACTCAACCCCCCCCCACTCACACTTCAACCTCCACCCTTCCACACACACACTCAACCCCCCCCACTCACACACACACTGCTCAAGCCCCCCCCCCACACACACACCCCCACACACCCCCCCCATCACACATCGATCATCAAGCTCTATCTCACACACAACACGTCACACATCCCACTACAGCCTCACCGCCCCCCCCACAAATACACTCATCAACCCCCCCCACACACGACTCAACCCCCCCTCCACACAACACCCTCAAAAACTCAACCCCCCCACTCACACCGCCCCCTCACAGCCCTCCCTCCCACATCACACAAACCCCTACCCGGAGCGATTCCCCCCCCCCACCCCCCCCACCCACTCACCCTCCCCCCCCCCACATCATGCACGACTGCCCACTCCCCTGCCCCACACCCGATGTCAACACAGGGATGTACCCTCCCCGCCCCCTGCCCCCCTCCTCCGCCTCCCCCCCCCCTCCCCCCCCCCTCCCCACCCGAGTAACCTCGCCCCCACCCCGCCCCCTCCTCCCCCCCCCCGCTCCCCCTCCCCCCCTCCCCCCCCCCAGACCCCCCTCCCTCCCCCCCCCCCCCGCCCCCGCCCCCCCCCCCTCCCCCCCTCCGCCCCCCCCCCCCCCCGACCTCTCCCCCCCCCCACCTCCACGCCCACCGCCACACTCAACCTGTGTTTGTTTGTGCTGGTGAGTAAATTAAGCCTGCTCCTAGGTCCCCCCATGTGCTGCTGAAAACGGCGGCTAACAGACGAGAAGGAGGGCTTGTCTGTGTGCAGGCGAGAGCCCCCGCCCCCTCTGACACAGACACAAGCAGAACTGGAAGCACCCTCATCACGGGCTTCTGCCGTCCCATGCCCATGCTCGCCGCCCCCAGGTTTCTCCCGCACGGCCCTGCGCCCGCCACCCAATATACCTTGCGCCCCCAAGGGGTTGCGCCCCCCATTGCCGCATTGCGGCCCGCTGCTGTAAAGTACACCCTTGTTTGGCGTAGGTTTTGGGTTGTCAGGGTATATCAAGTGTCATCCCAATGTACTTGGAGTCAAACTATATGCCCAAGTATTTAAACTAGTAATAGGAGTTAGTATGAGTGTGGTTAGCGTTGCGTTCTGTCTGGAGCCCAGTCATGGAAGCTTAAAAAATGTGCCTTGGTCCCAAATACCATTGTTACAGTCTTGTCGTGTTAACAACAGTTTATTTTAGGAATTAATTTTCAAGAAATGAAGTCTCGAAAAGTTCATGATTGAGTATGTGTTCAGGTCGGAAGGGCTAGAGCTGTGTGCATATAAGATAGTTAACATCTGACATATGTGTATTGAAGCTCCTTACAAGCTATAGGAAGATCATTGCTGAACCACTGAGAAGAGTAGGGGGCCCCAGAACATTCTGCAGGACACCACAGGTTGATATCCAAAGGGTTGGAGTTGAAGCCTGGAATAGACACATGCTGGGATCTACTGCATAGGTAGGAATTAAACCAGTTTAAAGTATGCTTCCTATTCCAGAGCACTGGAGTTTTTGTTAAGCGGATAACATATCAACATTATCCAAAAGCCTTTGCAAATCTAGGAATATGCACCAGTGAGTCTGTCCAAGTTCCATTCCAACAGTATCTCTTTGAAAACCTTTTAGGAGAGTAGTTACAGTTGGAGGTGTTTAGGGGCAAAAGCCAGATCGGAATTGGCTAGAATTTGTCTTGGTATAGTAATTGCTTATTGGCAGTGAACACATTTTTCATGACTTTGGATAATATTGAGGGAAAAAGAGATTGTCCTGTAGTTGAGACAGAGTTTTTGTCCCACTTTTGAAGATTGGGACAACTCTGGCAGTTTCAGGTCTTAGGATATGCCTGCAGCCATAATAGAGTTGATTATGGAAGCAATTGGTTGCAAGTGGCTGGGGCAGAAAGTCTAAGGAACTTGGATTGCGTAAGTCAGGTCCACATTGGCTGCTTATTTTTAAATTTGTGGAGTGCGTTTTGTAAATCTCCTATTCGATACTGGGACAAATTGAAAATTGTGAGCAGTGTTGGGAGAGATGGTGGCTATATGGGTACGCTCAGATGAGGTGTCATAGTTTGTGGTTTGGGATGCGTTTTGCTATATGAAGTTAGTAGAACCTCCCAACAAAGTAAATCATATGAAATGTATTTGCAATGTCAGTGGGATTTGTCAGAGTAATATCCTCCTTAGTGATATTACTAGTGTGTTGATGGCTATATAACGGGAATATAATTGTTTTGAATCCTTCCAGAAGTTGGCTGGGTAATGTGGGACTGAGAGCTTACAGTCTGCAGGGCATCACTGATGAGGTCTCTCTTCCTCAATCACGTCTCACAGGCGCCCAATCTCCCCTAAAAAATGAGCATAAAATGAGGTAGCCACTATGTCACAGGACCCCTGTAAAATACCATGTACGGTATTTATATTATTTGGTGGAGAATTCTATTAGGTTTCAATTTTTCGCTGGTGTCTTCCAAGGCTTGTCTGCCTGGAATGAACCCCACCTGGTCCGGGTGGATCAGAGATGGAAGAAGTTTGTTCAACTTTATTCTATACTTTGTTTATAATTTTTAAGTCGACATTGATCAGGGAGATGGATCTATAACTAGTACAATTAGATGGGTCTTCCCCTCTTTGTGGAATAGACGCCGACAAATGGAACTGGGAAATATAGTTTGAGAAGAGAGAGTTAAATAGAGGTAGCATCTGTGGAGCCAGAATTGGGCGATTTTTTTATAATATAAATTGGAGAAACCATCAGGGCCCGGGGTCTTGGAGGGTTTGAGATTTTTAACAATAATAAGAGTTAGTTCTTCCATTTCTATCCTTTGACCTAGTTTGGCGTTCTCCAACTCCGAAATTGTAGGTAAAATTTGCTTCCTCAAAGAAGTTCTCCGACAGTTTTGTGACTTGGCGTTCTGTATGATTTTCTTACTGTCATAACCTTAGAGTAAAAGTTTTTTTAAATTCATTACTTATTGCTACTGGATGCGAAGTGGACCCTCCCGCCGTACGGCATGGATAGCGTGACTTGCCTTTTTTGTGTAGCTTTGCTGCTAGCATTGCTCCCGGTTTGTTGGCTCTCCATAGAATCTATTTTAGTCCTTGGAGGAGTGTTCAGCCTAGAGGTGAGACAACAAATTTAGCTCCGTCTGGTCTTGTTTAATAATTTTAGAGTTGAAACCTTGCCATCTCCTGATGGACTCTAGCAAGCTCTGCAATTTTAGATTTGGCCAGCTAATTTTGGCTTCCCTTTCATTTTTCCAGCCTGAGGATAGACTAATAAGTCTGCCCCACATAGTGGCCTTGTGTGCTTCCCATAATGTAAACGGAGAGGATACACTGTCTTTGTTAGATTGAAAGTAAAAGGATAAATGTCCTCCAGCAACTCTCTAATCTCCGGTTACCTTAGTATTATTCATTTAGTCTCCATTGAGAGCTCGTGGGCGCATATTTAAGTTGGAACATCGAACTTCTATAGGACATGTCCGACCAAGATGCCGAATCTTGGCTTGGGTACAATTGGGAAGCAGTCTAGAGGAGGCAAAAATATTTTCTAATGCGAGAATATATACAGTGTGGGGGTGAAAATAATGTGATTCTTTGCCAAGGGATTGAGCTCTCTCCCACCATCACATAATTGGAGTTTCCGAGTCCCCCGATCAAAGCTCTTGTATCCTTTTCTGCAACTCATTTGAGTACCTGTTTTATCTAGGTCGAGGTTTAACGTCAGGTTGAAGTCGCCTCCTAAAATAACGTTGTCCTTGGTCATCTTCTCACAGTGTGGTGAAGAATCCCTCCAAAACCTAGCACTCTTCATTAGGGCATATAAAATGTGCTCTTGTTACCTTCCTACCAAAGAGCACTCCCACCAACATCAAGAATCTTCCAAATCTATCTGCTTTGATTTCTCAAGATTGAAAGGAATATTGTTTTTAAACAGAATTGAGACGCCCCTTTTCTTGGAATGTTGCGTTTGGTGAGTTGTTCTAAATGTTTATCAAAATAGGAAGGGATTCTATTGGATTGACAATGGTGGTTATTGGAGTAATAAACATTGGCCCCAAGTCTCTTATATTCAGACTTGCAGATGCCTTTATACAGGGCCATAAAACCCTAAACATTGTGAGAAACGATGTTTATGACATTGGAAAGGAAGGTGAACCTTTTCATCATGGCCTATCCCTAAGGATGCGGAGACTTGACCCCCCCCCCCCCCCCAGTGATCGCCTCCTCCGACAGCCCCAGTGTCCTGCAAGACTCCTTTTGGAAACGGTAGTGTTGTTGAGATGTAAGGAATGGGAATGACAGGAGGAAAAAAAAAGGAGCATTACGGGACGTCCATGAATTCCATGGCCGGAGCTCTGATTCGATTGGAAACTTGGGGAGAGAATGGGAACCAAGGGTAAGTGTAGGACGCACACGACTAAGACATGCCGACTGCTTGGGAATGTATCTCGGTGTACTGAGGTGGACAGGTTCGCTTCCGGTCACCGCAGTGTATTCTTAGCAGAAAACCATTAATTCAACTAAACTAGATATATATATATATATATATATATAATATATAGATATCGATATAGATATAGATAATAGATATAGTTAGATAGAATAGATAATATAGATAAAAAAGAAGAAAAATCCGCAGCACTCACCAGAATAATCAATAATATATCAGAGAACTGGATAATAAAGATTATCCCTTAGGTGCATCAGAGTCCAATAGAGTCGCTGCCAGAATAGTGTGATATAATGAGGAAAAATTTGAAAGCAGCTGGCCCAGCACTAGGGCACCAATGTTGCTTAACTCCGGTTTGTTTGGGGGAGTAGTGAAGTTGTGTAATCTTTCCTCAGCGTCTCTGGCCGTGGCGTTGCACCGCCAACCCACCGCAGTGGAAGTCTGGTGGGGCGGGTCACGCACCGGGCGGTGTCCTCCTCACTGTATGATGAGAGGCGGGCCGTGAAGTTCCACGCCAGCTAGCTAGCATTGAGGGGGGGGGATAAGATAGGTGGAGAGGGGAGGAAGGGGCGTAAAATGAATAGGAAGGGGGGTGGGGGCTGGAAAGAGATGGGAAGAGGTGGGTGGAATAAGGGGTAGGGGGGGGGTTGAACTAAGGAACCTATAACAGATATAGTAACAATACTTACTTCATGTAAAAAGTGCTTGTAATTCCCAGTCAACATTTAGACCGTTGTTGGTTGCAATGTATCTAGCTGAAAATCCTTGCATTTCCATTTTATTCAATCTATTGAGACGTCTCCTCCTCTGATGTTTGTTGGAATATGTATAAATACCAAGAATCTAAAATTCTTATACCACCTTGGGCAATTTGCAAATGTTTGGGATACTGGGTGAAATAGGTCTTTTTATAAGTACAGTCTGACTGTTCAGAATTTCTGATATGAAGTGTGCGGATGGTTTCTGCCGATGTATTGGCATTAGCCACACTGTATAGCATACACCACATAACTTGTGTGACAATTAATGAATTTGGGCATTCTATAATTGGACACTGTAGACACTGTAGCTATTCTTTTTTGGTAAACTGCATATTGGCACATTTACAAAACCCGCATTTAAAGAACCTTTGGTATAGTCGAAACCCGTGTTTGTGGGTGAGGACTGGAAAAGGCTTCTAGAAAGGGATGTAGCCAGGTATTGGCTTTTTTTGAATGCAAATCTAGGTTTTTGTACATAGGGTTCTAGTCTCTGGATCTAGTTTTAGTATGTTCCAGTGTTTGGATATGATGTACCTAATTTGTGATGCCTGTTCTGCTAAAACTTGGTTATAGAACAGTGGGGTTTTCTTCAAAGAAGTTTTATTCCGCAATTTTTTTTTCTTTTTCCTTTTAGTAACGCAGATCTTTCAGTACAATCCGCGTATACAAAGGCCTGTTCTACTATCCATGTTAGAGTAACCTCTGTCAGCAAATATTAGCTAGGTTCTTAGAGTGTTGGAGAAAATTGTTTTGATCCGAGCATAATCTCTTGTAGCGCAAAAATTGCCCTTTGGGTATCCCTCGGACATAAAGATCTCGGATGGCACTCTTAGCATAAAGATAAGAATTTCTTGAGTGGGGTTTGGGTGTATATATCATGGAGATCATGGACTCTGGGTCACCATGGAGTGTCACATCTAGGAAATTGATGTGTTTGGGGTCAGTATTGAATGTAAAGTGTAAATTTAAATCATTATATTCAAAGGTCAATGAAAGTTGCAAGAGTGTCAAGTGCGCCATCCCAATAAAAACCAAATCATCTATATAGCGCTTGTAGAATATAATATTGGAACGAAAATTATTAGTGTCACCGAAAATGTGTGTGCTCTCCCATAGCCCATAAAAAGGTTGGCATATGAGGGCGCAATGACGTCCCCATAGCCGTACCCCGTGTCTGAAGATAGAATAGTGAGTCAAATAAAAATAGTTGTGAGTCAATAAGAATAAAATAGAGTCATTGATCAAAGTGGTTTGTTCAGTGGAAAGAGAAGATAGTTCCAAAAAGTGATAAAGGCTTTTAGGCCGTGTTCATGTGCAATAATTGTATATAGTGATGTGACATCCATGGTGACCCACCTGTAGCTATCTTTCCAAACAATATTCTCCAACTCAATCAGTAATGCAGTAGTGTCTTGAGAGAAGGACGGCAGTGACTGTACAATTGGCTGCAAAAAAATGGTCGACATAGCGAGAGACCCCATCTCCCAAAGATCCAATGCTAGAGACGATGGGTCGCCCCGAGGGTTCTCTAGAGACTTATGGATCTTTGGGAGGTGGTGAATATCGGTATGATGGGGAATTCACATTTAAGATATAGTCCATGATCTCCACTGATATATACACCAAACCCCACTCAAGAAATTCTTATCTTTATGCTAAGAGCTGCCATCCGGATCTATATCCGAGGGATACCCAAAGGGCAATTTTTTGCGCTACAAAGATTATGCTCGATCAAAACAATTTTCTCCAACACTCTAAGAACCTTAGCCTTAAATTTGCTGACAGAGGTTACTCTAACAGGGATATAGAACAGGCCTTTGTATACGCGGATTGTACTGAAAGATCTGCGTTACTAAAAAGGAAAAAGAAAAAATTGCGGAATAAAAACTTCCTTTGAAGAAAACCCCTGTTCATAACCAAGTTTAGCAGACAGGCATCACAAATTAGGTACATCATATCCAAAACTGGAAACATACTAAAACTAGATCCAGAGCTAGAACCCTATGTACAAAAACCTAGATTTGCATTCAAAAAAGCCAATACCCTGGCTACATCCCTTTCTAGAAGCCTTTTCCAGTCCACCTCACCACAACACGTGTTATCGACTATACCCAAAGGTTC
>WSYH01006558.1:0-37528 GCA_036426205.1 Ascaphus truei | reverse complement strand
GGGTTAGGATTTTGTTTCGTTTCAATTTTTAAAGGGACAGTGTACCCATTGTTTAGTTACCGTTTTTGGACAAATAAACCCACCAGCATTATTTCACCGGAAAAGACGTGTTGTCTCCTCACTTACCACGGCCATCCTGCCACACGTGGTGTCAGAAGTGGGATGTCGAACACCCTGTAAAAGGGGCAGAGCTACAGATTGCGACTGGTGGAATCTGTCCACGCGGTAGCAGCCACTATGGAGGACGTTGTGAAGGCCTTAGTACACAGCACTGCTGTCCAGCAAGAAGCTGACAAACAGGGACAGGAAAGCACGGCTGCACAACGCGAGACGAACCGGATACTTGCAGCCCAGCTTGACATTATTGCAGACACACAGAAGCAGCTGATTGAGCAGCTGGCCCAGATTAAAATGGGCTTGTCAAGTACGGCCCCGGCGCGGCCCGTCCAGGCGAACGAGTACCTGCAGAAAATGACGCCGCACGATGACGTCGAGGGATACCTCAGGTCCTTTGAGCGAATCGCTTCCCGGGAAAGGTGGGCCCGCACCAAATGGGCTGGGATTATCGCACCCTTTTTACTGGGGGAAGCCCAAAAAGCGTATTGTGACCTTGATGAAGAAGCCGCAGCAGACTATAACTGTCTGAAAAGCGAAATCCTTGCAAGGATTGGTGTGACTCCCGCAGTTTGTGCGCAGAGGTTCCATAAGTGGAAATACCAGGAACAGAAGCCGCCCAGATCCCAGTTATGGGATTTGATTCACCTAGCGTCCAAGTGGCTAAAACCAGAGGAACATAGCCCGACACGGATCCTTGAGATGGTGGTGTTGGACCGCTTCATTCGAGCGTTACCCCAGGACCTTCAACAGTGGGTGGGGCAGGGAGATCCCCTCTCTTATGATGCCATGGTAGGCGCAGTGGAGCAGTTTCTGGCTACCCGTGAACTGTCACGCCCCACTCGCACAAACTACAACCCACGTCCCAACACGAACAGTAGAGGCCAGCGCTGGCGCCAGGACCCACGACCGTTCGCACGATTTGAGCGGGTGGAAGAAAACCCGGATAGGGACAGAAACTCTAAATTTCAGAAAGGGTTTCAAGAACGAACTGGGCCAATTGTTTGTTTTGAGTGTGGGGAGACGGGGCATATTAAGGCTCACTGCCCACAGTTGTCTGAGCCAATGGAGTGTGCATATGGTTCTGTGAAGTCTGAATTTTGTGGAGTGGTGGGTATGACCCGCGAGGGAAAACGTACCCACAACTTCCTCACCACGGTGATGTTAAATGGAAAACCAGTCTCCGCACTGGTAGACTCAGGGAGCAATATTAACTTGGTATCCGGGAAGTTGGTTAAGCCTCTCCGGTTACACCAGGGTGAGAAGTTGCGGGTATTATGTGTACATGGGTGTACGCTTCCGTACACCACGACTCTGATAAAAGTAAAAGTCGAGGGGCAAGTCATCGAAACTATGGCAGCAATTGTACCAAAGTTACCCCATTCCCTAGTGTTAGGCTGTAATTTCCCTGGTTTTGACACCCTGATCAGAGGACAGCTCACCTTAAACAATCCTACTCCAGATGAGCTTTTTCCATTTACAGACCCCGAATTAGTCGCTGAGGTGTCTAAAACCCCTAAGTCAAAACGAGAACGTAGGAACGGAAAAAAAAAGAGGTATACCCCACCCCAGTTAGCACTGGTCACTACTCCTAACGGAGGGAGACCAGAGGGAGAAGAGTTGTCCGAGACAGGGCCTGTTGATGCTCAGGTGTCTGAGTTACCCGTGGAGATAACCGACCAAACTCCAGATGAGGAAGGTTTTGGAAGTCTAGAACTTTCCCTAACTAACTTTGGTAGAGAACAGGCTAATGATCCCCAGTTGAAAAATGGGTTTAGCCAGGCGGTAGAAGTTAATGGGGTTCCGGTAGAAGGAACCACAAAGGAATCCTACCCATATTTCTATATTAAGAATGATTTGTTATACCATGTGAGCCAAGAGGAGGGCCAAGAAATAGAAAAATTGTTAGTACCCAGTTCATTAGTGAGGAAGGTCCTAGAGCTAGCACACTCTCATTTGTTGGGGGGTCATCTGGGCATAGAGAAGACACAGCAAAGAATCCTAAAAAGGTTTTACTGGCCAGGGATATATAATGCAGTAAAGAGATTCTGTGCCTCTTGTCCCGAGTGTCAGTTGACAGCCCCCCGACCAAGTTTGAGGGCCCCATTGATCCCTAGGCCTATTATTGAGGTCCCATTTGAGAGAATTGCCATGGATATAGTGGGTCCCTTGGAGAAATCTGCCAAGGGTCATCAGTACATTCTGGTGATCCTAGACTATGCCACTCGATATCCAGAGGCACTACCTTTACGTAACACTTCCTCCAAAGCTATAGCTAAGGAATTGTTACAGGTATTCTCCCGACTCGGGATACCGAAAGAAATTTTGACAGATCAGGGTACCCCGTTTACATCTAAGCTTATGCGAGACTTATGTGTAGAGCTAAAAATACAGTCCCTAAGAACCTCTGTGTACCATCCGCAAACGGATGGACTGGTAGAACGATTTAATAAGACGTTGAAGATGATGTTGAGAAAGGTGGTCGCTAGTGATGGGAAGAACTGGGACACCTTGTTGCCTTATCTCTTGTTTGCTATCCGAGAGGTGCCACAGGCCTCTACGGGGTTTTCCCCATTTGAACTCCTGTATGGGAGATGCCCAAGAGGGATTCTGGATAGCCTCAAAGAAGAGTGGGAGCAACAAGCTGTGCCAGGGAAAAATGTCGTCCAATTTGTGGAAGATTTGAAAGACCGTATTGCGCATATTACCCCCATAGTCAGACAGCATCTAGAAGAGTCACAGCGGGCCCAACGGAACCTTTACAACAGACAGGCTACGGTTCGCAACTTCTGACCAGGGGACCGAGTAATGGTCCTTGTTCCCACGGCCGAAAGCAAGCTGTTATCACATTGGCAGGGGCCATATGAGGTTCTAGAACAGGTCGGCCCGGTGAATTATAAAATTCGACAGCCAGACCGGAGGAAGGTAGAGCAAATCTATCACATAAATTTATTAAAATCCTGGAAGGATAGAGAGGTATGTCTGTCGGTTGTAGCTAACAAATCCAGGAAAGGGGAGGAACCACTTGTTCAAATATCGGCAGAACTTACGCCTGAACAACACAGAGAAGCTGTAGATTTGGTAGAAAGGAACAGAGATGTATTTCCAGCGTACCAGGGAAAACTAGGATGATTTCTCATGATATCGTCACCAAGCCAGGGGTAGTCATTAAGATAAGACCTTATAGAATCCCAGAAGCTAGAAGAGGGGCTATTCAGTCAGAGGTAAAGAAAATGCTAGATCTAGGCATAATTGAGGAGTCCCATAGTCAATGGTCCAGCCCTATTGTCTTGGTACCTAAGCCAGATGGGACAATACGGTTCTGTAACGACTTTAGAAAAGTAAATGAAGTCTCGAAGTTTGATGCCTATCCTATGCCACGGGTAGACGAGTTAATTGAGAAGTTGGCGAGGGCTCGTTTTCTAACCACTTTAGATCTTACAAAGGGTTATTGGCAAATTCCCTTAACAAGGTCAGCAAAATAAAAAACGGCCTTCTCCACACCTGATGGTCTATTTCAGTATACTGTTTTACCCTTTGGTCTTCATGGGGCGCCTGCAACCTTCCAAAGGTTGATGAATAAATTGTTACACCCACACTCGAACTACGCCTCAGCGTACTTAGACGATGTGGTAATTCATAGTCCAGATTGGGACTCATATCTAGAAAAGGTTGAGGCAGTGTTAAGAACCTTTCGGGAGGCGGGTCTTACAGCCAATCCAGCTAAATGTTCAGTCGGCCTAGCAGAGGCAAAATATCTTGGCTATGTTGTGGGAAGGGGGACAGTAAATCCCCAGCTCAATAAAGTTGAAGCCATTGAGAGTTGGCCCCGTCCCCTTAAAAAGAAACAGGTTAGGACGTTTCTAGGCATTGTAGGTTACTACAGGCGATTTATACCCCATTTTGCAACTCGGGCTGCACAGCTTTCAGATCTAGTAAAGGCAAAGGCACCTGATGTTGTAAAATGGAACAGTAATGCGGAGACCGCATTTGTAGACCTATGCACAACGCTCTGTAGTCACCCAGTCTTGGTAGCCTCGGATTTTACTAAGGAGTTTTTTCTACAAACGGACGCCTCCGAAGTAGGTCTCGGAGCAGTACTGTCCCAGTGTGTAGAAGAGGAACACCCGGTCCTCTATTTAAGTCGCAAATTGTGTCCCCGCGAACAAAGATATGCCACAGTGGAAAAAGAGTGTTTGTCCGTAAAGTGGGCAACAGACACATTGAAATATTACCTTCTAGGCAGGTCTTTTACACTCGTAACAGATCACGCACCACTACAGTGGATGCACAGAAATAAAGAACTCGAGAGTTACTCGTTGGTTCCTGTGGTTGCAACCTTTTAACTTTACGATCCAACATCGGCCAGGCATACTGCACGGTAATGCTGATGCACTCTCTAGGGTGCACAGTCTCGGTGCACGGGCCTCTCCACTCGGTAACGTTACGCTGGGAAGGGGGATATGTGACAGGGTCATTGACTCCGTGTATGTGAATAGGAGATGGCAGTATGCATGCTATCCAGTAAACGGGTTAACTCAGCTTGTCAAGCAGACCACAGGTGATTTGAATTAAGCTCCTTCACCTGCTTTAAAAACAGGAAGAGGAAATGCCTCTGGGGCGGCAGTCTCTCTCTATGGGGGCATTCAATGAGAGGGAAGGCAGAGGAGTGTTAAGACAGACACAAGCTGCCCAAAGCGATCCTGTCCCAAGAGAGAAGAATAAAGTCCCAGGTAAGGAGCAACGCGTTTGCTGTATTCATTATGGGCTGGAATAGGTTAGCTAGCCAGCCAGATAGTTAGCCTGCACTTTGTTTTTTAGCTAGTACCCGACCGGGTTAGGATTTGTTTCGTTTCAATTTTTAAAGGGACAGTGTACCCAGTTGTTAGTTACCGTTTTTGGACAAATAAACCCACCAGCATTATTTCACCGGAAAAGACGTGTTGTCTCCTCACTTACCACGGCCATCCTGCCACAATATATATATGCAAGTCCCCGCTCACACGCGCATATGCGGCGGACACACACGCTCACCGGCGCTTAAGTAAACAATTTTTTAAAAAACTTTCTAGGTTCCCCTGCAGCGTCCCCCCCGCCTAAAATTTGTTTAAGCGCCGATGAGCGTGTGTGCCCGTGCCTACGCATCGCGTGAGTGGGGGCTCGCATATATATATATGCAAGTCACCTCGCCAAGCGCCGCACGCTCAGCGCTAGCGAGGACGCAGCCTGTGTGTGGAGGAGGACCGTGTAAGTGCGCGGGGTCCGTGGACGTGCGCATGGGGGGGAATCAGAGCAGGGTGGATCAGAGGAGGACCAAGTAAGTGCGCGGGGGGGATTCTGAGCAGGAGGGGATCCGAGGAGGACCGTGTAAGTCCGCAGGGGGGGGGATTCTGAGCAGGGGGGGGGATTCTGAGCAGGGGGGGTGGTATTCTGAGCAGGGGGGGTGTATCTGAGCAGGGGGGGTATATTCTGAGCAGGGGGGGTATTTCTGAGCAAGGGGGGTATTCTGAGAGGGGGGTATTCTGAGCAGGGGGGGATCGGAGGAGGACGGAGGGTAGTGCGCGGGGGGGGGATTCTGAGCAGGGGGGGATCGGAGCATGTGCCCTCCTCCACAACTGCTGCCCGGTGTGTGGAGGAGGACCGTGTAAGTGCGCGGGGGGTTGGGGGGTGGGGGTCTGAGCAGGGGGGGATCGGAGCATGAGCCCTCCTCCCAAATGCTACGCCGGTTGTGTGGAGGAGGACCGTGTAAGTGCGCGGGGGGGATTCTGAGCAGGGGGGGATCGGAGGAGGTCCGTGGACGTGCGCAGGGGGGGAGGGGGGTTATTGGAGCAGGAGGGGATCAGTGCAGGTGCCCACCTCCGCAACTGCTGCCCGGTATGGAGATTCAAGTTTCTTCCTCTGCAGACTCGCTCTTCTGTGGACGTGCTCCGTAGGGGGGGTGGTCTTGGCAAAAAAAAAAAAAAAAACTCTTGGCAATATGCCAACACGAGGCAGCCAATCAGGAAAGGGGAAGTTTTTTTTTTTTTTCCCCCTCCTTTCTTGCGAGCGCGCAAACGGCCCCTTGACTCACGGGGGCCGGACCAAAACAGTTGGGCCCACGGGCCGGACGTTCCCCACCCCTGCACTAAATGGATACTAAAGACATAAAAAAAATCAGACTAAATAGAAACAGAATATTGCATTCAATCCTTCTCCAGAGACCCCCCCCCCATTTCAGTAATATCAACAGTATCTTCATTTCAGCAATATTACTTCATCAGATGTTTTTGAGATAAAACAGCAATAGGTTTGACCACATACACAGATAGTTCAGAGGCCTTCATATTCAGAGAATAAGTCCATTAAAATGTTTTGAAAAGCAGCCTACAGTATGTTGCAAAATGATATACAAATACTGCACAACTTCATTCTGTTACCTCACAAGCCTGACATGTCCAGCATTCTCGCAGTGGTGTGAGTTGTTTTTCTGACTTGTGTCAAGTAGCACAAGATCCCACAACCTGGGGGTTTTTAAAACTGAGGGTTCAACTGGCTAATTTCTTTGTTCTGTTTAGAGTGTTATTTATGGTAAGAAATTGTTTTAACCGTTGCAATGCAAACACTTCCACTGTGAAATTGTGCGATAATAAAAAAACAACAAAAAAAAAATCCGTGAAAGGAGAATATGTGAACTTCAAAGTAGGTGTCTGCTAATAAAAAAATCCAATGTGTCTTTTGGAACATGAACTTGTTTCTGCAGAGTATTTCGAATTATGGATGACGATAACAGCAGGACCCTCGACTTCAAAGAATTTCTAAAAGGACTGAATGATTACGGCGTGATGATAGACAAGAAAGAAGCTCAGGAACTTTTCTCCGTGTTTGACAGAGACGCAAGTGGAACAATAGACTTTGATGAATTTCTTGTCACGTTACGGGTGAGTCCAATTTAGGGTCAATTTTTTTCAATCGTGATTTGCTTCTACTGCAAAGTATTGATATCAGAAGGAGAAGCCTTGTCATTTATAGATAGTAGTGTTTTCATTTCCTTTTGTTTGCCAAGTTGTCACATACAAATGTGTGAACATTTTCTTTGCTGCTACTGTTGGCTCCATGTGGTATAACCCAATACATACCATAAGCCCTGTGCTGTGTACCGCGCACTATACTGTAATTGTGAAGTGCTTTGAGTCCCTTTGGGAGAAAAGCGCTATATGAAATACATTTGCTATTATTATAATTATTATTATTATTATTATTATTATCAGTGGTCGACAAATCACCAAAAAATCTACTCGCCGAACAAAAAAATCTACTCGCCACCTAGTACCACACGTGTGCTGCTTGGGCCAATATTTACTCGCCACGATGTTAAATCCACTCGCCCGGGGCGAGCAAATGTATAGGTTTGTCGAACACTGATTATTATAATAATTTGATTCTACCTTTATCAACAAAAGATGCATCTTTTACATCTATTTCATATATTGTGTTTTTACTTTAATGGAATATCTGAAAGAGGTAAGGGCCTGCAGCGTATACAACATTTTTGCACACGAACTCAACGGATCTAAGAAACTTAAGTTTGTCTACCCACAGGATGTTAGAAAAGTATTCAGAGGACTCTCCCACAATGATGACTATTCACTGCCCTTCTCTCAGTAATAGACAATAAAGCTTCACCTTATTTACCGTGGTACTGTGAATAAGGCCTCTCCTATGGTTGTTACTGTAAGTTATAGGGCAATAATTCAGACATGGAGCTTTGGAGGCATGCACGGGAACTCCCATTTAGGTCAACGGGAGTTTCTGTGTGGTAGTACCCCAATCGGTACCATTGCAGTTTTATGAATAACCTTCCAAAGGTATGTAACACTCCTGGTGTTCCCAGCACTCCAAAAGAAAACAAGAAGACTGATGGTGTATCAATAAAGAGTGTATATTGCAACAATATGTAAAGGCAAACAGGGATATAAAAAATGACTTCAGGTACAGCCTGAAGGGGAGTGAGGGAGGGAAACGTGAAATCACAGAAAAATGGGAAAAGGGGAGGGAAACCCCTAACGAGGAAGGAGATGCGGGAAAAAAAGATGCGGGGGGCAATGTTTCGGGATGGTTCACCCCTTCTACTGGCCCGTGTTCCTGTAGCTTCCGTGAGTGGACTACGGTACTTCCCTGCACCCTCAAAACCCAATCCTCCTCCTGACAAAGATAAAAACAAATGGCGACACACAACGAGGGGGTCTAGTGAATACAGGCAATTTAACATGCAAATGAATAAGTCACTTTTAAACAATGCAGTCAGACCTGTGTGTCACACTATAATACAAACACCTAACACAACCTGCGGAGAGGAGACAAAATGTACTACAAAATCTACTACAGCAAGCCTTGGGTTAAGGACAAGAATAAAACAATTGAACAGACTACATAGATTCACACGGCCATGCAACCTGCCGTGGACTGGGTCACGTAATGTAGACACCCTGCTATTCTACAGTTGGTTTCTTTTGCTCAGCTACAGAGATGACTTTGGTCTCAGACAGGATGTCTGAAGCTGTATAGCTCCCAGTGGTGACTCAGAGTCACTGAGTCAGAGTCCATACAGTCATTGAACGGTAGGGCTGCCTTCACCACATACTTTCTGAACCTCCCAAAGGTACATGCAGAATGTCAGTATTAATACACCGCACAACATTCAGGAGGATGAATTGTAATAGAAAATCAGCGCTCGTGCTACAGATGTCTATGGTTGCTGGAAGCACTAATCCCTTTGCAGCATTGATGTGGAGCGTCTCCCCAACTAACTCCTAAAACAAGGTGACCCCTGAACCAGGAGACACCTTGTGAAACAACAAGAAGAAAATGCACACAATGCGCACCAAGGATTAGAAATATTGTACAAAATCACAACCGTGTAAAAATGAATTGCAAATATTTATTAAAACAAAAGGTAAATACAGTACCAGAATAAACATGTGAAGGAAGCATAAGCCGAGGGGATCCAACCCCACCTCAGTATGATGCTCAATATAGGGCTCAACACAAACGAACCCACACAATATTATATGAAGAAATCTCCCTAATATGCACTGAAACTAAACAGACAACATAACGGATAAAAAGACATTGTTGCCCAGATCTAGGGATATAATATATACCCAAGAGACAATACTATTGCAGAGCAAATGCCTATCGAACTGAAAGGGGGGGACGGGAACTTACACAGGACGCGCGAGCGGGCTCCTGCTGGATCGCGTACAAGGGCCCGGACCACGCCGACCTGACGAAGCACGTAGTGTGAAACGCGTAGAGGTTACGACAGGTCACTCTGCGCGTATGCTGTTAGGCTGCGGTCCCAGTAATTACTACAGGGCACGTCTCGGCGTGCGCTGTGCGATGAAACTCCGCCCCCAGTACCTCCGGTCCCAGTTGCTGCCGTGACGCGCAATTTCCTCCTGCTCTGCACGACAGCTTTTCAGGGCGGCGGGGGAAATTGAGTTTAGTCCTAGCGACGGCATCACGTGGGTCATTGAGCACCAATGAGATGCTAGCTTACCTTAGCCAATCAGAGAAGAGGGAATAGCAGCCAATCATAGTGCTGCTTTTTTTTTTTTTAGAAGCAGTTATTTCATGTTTATTTTAAATTTCAATGTTAGAACTTTAGTCATCACATTCTCTGCCTTCTGTCTCTTTAAGACTTCATATCAAGTGTTAAACATATGCATATTGCTTTATTCAGATTCAGGCTAGCCCACTCTGATGTGTCATCTATATTTTGACACTAATGTATTGTTTGGTTAGGTCCTCCGATGCTATTACAGCACTGCTATTTGTGTTTTATTTTAATCTGTTTGTATTGCATGTCCGCAGTTTGTTTCTGAGGCTTTTAAATTGACTTGTTTATGTCTTGCAGACATTCTGAACACTTGCCTTTCTGTGTTTCCCCTACCCTGTTGCATAGTGTGTCACAGCAATGAGGTGCCTCATTGGTGATTACCCACACCAATGGGAGAGGTCCACTGTCCAAATCTCGCGAGATTTCGCGCGCGTGACATCATTGTTGGGAGCGGGGGATCACGTATTTAACAGGGGGTATGCACAGATGCTTCTTTACTCTTTGACAAAGGGACTTGTTCCCGAAACGCGTCCGAGTTACCCTGTACCTATCACTTGTCATGGAATAAACTATTTTTTAACCCCTTTTTCTGGTTTGTGACCCCACTCCTTGCTACTCTTTGCTCCATTTTGGACCTTTTGGGACATCCATTCAACCTACCTTGCTGACGTGAGGCACGCACCACCCAGGGACAAGCTGCTGTATTGTGAGTACTTACCTGTTCACTCCATATGGTCATGTTAGTTTTGCAGGTTGTTTTATGGGGAGGGTAGGCATGTCCATTATGGTATATATACCATATATATATGTCTGTCACCACCCCATAGACACCTATGCATTGTTTTTTCTGACTGGAGTTTAGACTAACAGGTTTCAAGAAAGTCTCACATAGCTATAATTATAACTGATTCCCAATGGGTGATTCACAAGTGAACATTATTACACTGATGTTATGGTGTAATTGAGCCCTGATTCTGGGACTGGTTCCCGCAAACCTTACGTCTTACCCCAGTTAGATTGAAGCAAATCTACCCCCTGGCCTCGGATCTATGTTGAAGAGGCTGTGGACAGAGAGGAGACATGGCCCACATTTGGTGGTCATGCCCAAAAATCCAAAACTATAGGCTGTCAATTCAAACTTTAATCCAAGAGGTAACCGACCTCACAATAACCCCAGACCCACTAACCTTCTTCCTGGGCAGGCCAATTGAGTAAATTGACCGCCCGGTAGGAAAATTAATCTCCTCCATCTTTACTACGGCAAGATGTGCTGTGGCTTTCTCCTGGAGAAAGATCTCCCCCCCCCCTCCTTCCAGGCGGTTAAGAGACGAATAGATGACGTAATGCTTATGGAACGACTGACAGCGTTCCTAAGGCATAAGACTACAAGTCATTACAAAATATGGGAACCCTGGGAGGTTCACTGACACCCAAAAAGAACCTAAACAGAGAAACTGTGACCCACGGGACCTTAGTCTGAAGGAAGATGGAGCCAGTGGGGTGGGTTGAGGTCCCCCCCTCCCCACTTCCCCCCCTCCCCACCTCCCCCCCCCCTTTACCTCCCTCCCTCACCCCCATCCCCCTATCTCCCTTCTCTTTTTCAGACCTCTCACTTCCCTGTTCACCCAGTGACCCAGAGGTCGCGCCACCCTTGGCAACATCCCCCCCCCCCCTCCCCACTCCTCACACGGTAAATTGGAAAACAAATATGTATTAGGATACTGCGATGTGATTGATGCTTGTAAACTTGCCTAATTCCTAATAAAAATGTTTATTAAAAAAAAAATGTAGCTCTGCCATTTGCCCAGGCTCTTTGCGACACAGTTTTCTAGGGTTCAATTTGTAGAAAAGGGGGATAAACATGTGTTTACACACAAGGGGCACGAAGCCCTCAATCTTCAGCGGTTTATTTTTCCATTAGTGACACTAAACATTTTAAACACCGTCGCTTTAAGAAACAAAAATAATCATAAAAAAAACATCTACTCCTGTCAGGAGTAGATGATTGCAGATGCATTTCCCTATCTGCAATGTTAGATCATTAAATCGATCTGACCTCTTTTCTAGCCAAGCCAATATTTACAGACATCGAGATTCTTCCATGCAGGTCTCTCATAATAATGTCCCCTTGTTCATTACTCAACAAAGCAGACAAGCTGACTCTATACGTCATATTGTCCAAAAATATTGAGACATTCTAAGATTAGATACAGAGTTAAATCCTTTCATTAATGATGGACCAAAATTTGTCTTTCGCAAAGCCAAATCTTTGGCAGGTTTCCTCTAACAACGTTTGTTTTCTTCTCATACTCTGTCACACATTACTTCGGTTCCTAGGGGCTTCTACAAGTGATGCCATTGTGTGATTTGCCAGTATGCCACTTCGATCAAAAGTATTAATTGCTTAAGACCAAGGAAGAATATAAAAATTCCAACTTTCATCAATTGCAATTCCTCTTTTACCATTTATATTTTAAATTGCGGATGTGGCATGCACTACATAGGTCGCACAATTAGATGCATCAAATTGAGAATAATCGAACATGTGAGAGCAATCAAAAAACATGATCTTTCACATCCAGTGTCAAGACACTTTTTTTTAAATTTTCCCCAGGGAAGTATCCAGAACTTCACTTTCTCGGCTGTTGAGCATGTCCCGGTGCCCCCTCAGGGGGGTGTCAGATTGGGCATGCTCAACAGGCGAGAAATGTTCTGGATCTTTAGTATGAATACCCTTCAACCTGCGGGCATTAATCAGGACAGGGAACTTGTTCATTTTCTAAGATGAGGCAGTATTAGTTTCTTTCCATTAATATGTGTCATATTGTTTTCACTATCGAGACTGTTATTATCAATTATGATCTATGTACATTATAGATACTATTTAGTTACGATATTAGTTATTCCTTTTTTTTCCATAGTAGGGTTCTTTATACAGTATATAGATTTAGAGTTCTGAATCCTCCTTATGTATATATAATATACATTTATTGCATTCATTAGATTAATATGGTTCTTCATATTTTATGTTCACTATAGACATTTATAATATTATTATTAATTAATTCATCTTTGATGTTTATGTTCATTTGGCATTTTATATTATGTTATTAGGAGTTTCATATATTAACTATTGTATTGCATTGTATGTCTTTATTTATATAGCGCCATTAATGTACATAGCGCTTCACAGTAGTAATACATGTGGTAATCAAATAAATAACAGATAATATAAATAACAGATCATGGGAATAAGTGCTTTAGACATAAAAGTAACATTAAGGAAGAGGAGTCCCTGCCCCGAGGAGCTTACAGTCTAATTGGTAGGTAGGGAGAACGTACAGAGACAGTAGGAGGGCACTATAATATTTCACTTACTCTAGGCATTTTTTTCATTATCATAATATTAACATCTCTTTTATATATATATATATTTTGTAATATTAATTTACTATATGCACTATTGTGATTTCCTATTAGATAGGGATATGTGTTACACACATCATTTTCCTCAGGTTGTTGTATTCTCCTGGTTTTTATTCTATGCACATTTTTATTTATTTTTCTCTTGATTATTTTTATGCTTCAATTCCTATATTGTAGATGTAATTATATGTTCACTTGTGAGTATTTGTTTCTACTTGATCAGTTATATTTTATCATCAATGAAATTGTTTTCTATATGCTTTCTCTTTGTTTCTTGACTTTAACCATTTGTCTCATGTTATTCCTTTTTTTGTTATACTTTGACTTGCTCCCTCGTTGTGTTGTTTGTCCCATTTAGACTTCCGTAGCCTTTTTACCTGGTTCTTATCACCTGACCATAGGTGTTTTTTTGGCGCAAATATACTCAAATGCAGGGAGCAGTAAGGGTATTTAAAGAGATCTCTCACAAGCAGGGTCACTCTTTGATAAAGCACCTGTTGGGTGAGAAATGCGTCAGAGGACCTCTTTTTTCTGCCTTGCTGCTGTTATGTATTATTAAATAAATATTTTTTTGTATTGGATGCGAGCCTCCAGCCCTATCTTTCTGCACTGATCAGTCTTACACCTTTGCATTCTATCTGCATTGTTGGCTGGGTAAGCCAGTTACCAACTTTAAATAGCGCACAGATATAACATTGAGTCCTTACCTGTCAGATGAGGACAGCGTCCCGATAGATTTTCAGATTCTGCAACATGTGGGGGGGCCATCTACCACAAACTGGATCCTGGGGAGCAGCAGTTTCCTTCCAGGCTCTAAGAGAGAGACTGAAGCAGCCAAACTAACTGCAATATGTTCCTGTTCCTCAATTAGGAGAGCAGGTGAGGGAAACCAGAACCATTGTAAGTTTAGTATGGATTTCCTATACACCACCCTTAGTGACTGTGAATCTGAGGGGCGGATCACATCCACATTATGTCTGCACTTTCTGTTATACATCAGACAGAAAGCTGCCTGCTCCACTGGGACTATGTAACATATCCTCCCCCCAAGCTTACACCTTCTGGGGTGAGTGACCATGGATATACAGTATACCAAAGTGTCCCATCTAAAACACTTGAGCTAATTCCCACACATTAAGCGTTCCCTGGAAACAAATGTGAACTTTTTCCTAAGAGTTTGTCATATTCTCAAGCCTGCTGTACCCATGCTTGGCCACCGGGATTGCTGCCGCTCTCTCAATGTCTTCTTCTAGCCTGCAGTACCTATACTTGTCCACCGGGATTGCTGCTGCTAACTAAGGAACATTCCAGACCCTGATACCTGACACCTCTGCACCTGTGCTCTACCTCTCAGCCTGCCCATATAAACCTCCCTTTCCTGTTCCTCCCTTGCCTGTTTATACTGGTTCCTCAGCTCCTGCTGGTCCTGTGTGTACTGCTGTGCTAGCTATTCCAGTCTCCTCATTGCCGACCTCTGCTTGTTACCTGACTACGCTATCTGCCGCCTGCCTCTGACCTTTGCTTGTGACCCCTACCACGCTCCCTGCTGTTCCTGCCACTGGGATCCACTTCAGCCGAAGTCCAATCCTTGACAGAGTTCCATTTGACTACGTGCAGCAATTACTGACACTGTTTCGTCATAACATACTATTCTTGATGAACATATTTTGTTGCCGTTCAATAAGGAACCATTTTTAAACCCACTTTTCTTAGTAACAACTTCCTATACTCCAGGATAGGATAAACATTATCTATATTTATATTCATGAAACCTTTATATTCATGAAACCGGTCAGTTTCTATCACCTCCCTGGGGTTTTCCTACTCTAGAAAATGAACAAAATTATATAAAAGGGCCATTATCTTTTTACGTTACCTAGTAATCTTGTTAAGGGTCATCAACCCTGTATACTAACTAGTTGTCTTACCTACATTTTCAGAAAATACAACCTTGCCATATTCATGCACTGCTCATCCTAGAGGCATAATACAACATATATGTACTAGGTTATTTGCTAGGTTAAGTGTCCATGACATAGTCCGCACGTGTAACCTAATCGGTTAGTTCCCAAACATTTTGTTCCCTTGACTTCCAGTCCATTACATCCTCAGACTTCATTTCAACACCCGCCGCATCCTGCACATGACTGGACTGTTTCTTCAGCCTCTGATGAGACACCGGGACCGGATTCTCCTTGGCTCCACACTGTAGTCCAGAGTGGCGAGATCATAAACTATTCAAGTGCAGCATTGCGCTTCGTTGCCTCTGCTTTTCAATCTTTTAACCTTCTAGGCTCTTCTTACTGAACTGTCTCCTCTCAAGAAAATGTCCACTCATCAGAAATGTTTTATTTCACTTTTGGGGCAATTACCAGGCCTTCGGGTTTTGGAGACCTAATTGTTTGTGTATAAATGCAGTCAATATTAATAACGTTATCAGGATTTTCCATCCACTTTGTGTTTTCAGGAACTGCCAACCACTTGGCTAAAACATCTTCTGTGGTGACCTTGGTGTCTACCCTAGTTTGATAATCATCTGAACACAGCAAATGAAATTTAGACTCTGGATTTTTAAATCCCAAATCAGGAAGTTCATTCTCAGGAGCGTGTCTATCTGTTTCTGGAATAACAGCAAAACTATCAAAATCAATTATTTCTCCTTCCTCTTTGTCATCAGTGAGGGCATTGCGTTCACATTCCATGGTCTCCTTTTGTGACCAATATATCTCTTTTAGCTTTGGAATCTCTTTCTCCATCTTCATCTTTTCAAACTTCAATTTAGTACTAAATGTCCGTTCAGCCTTGTGCCCCTCCCAAACGTTGTCCAGCTGCAGCTTGTCCCTCTCTTTGGCCGTGAGGTCCACCAATTTGCGGGCATCAGCCATCTCGGTCTCATAGAGTAGTGCCAGGCCAGCCACTTGACTCATTAACTTATTCCGACGGGAGAAAGGCTGGGCCTCTAGTGACACTTTTCCCCAAGTATGATCGTGAACGCATTTCCGTCCTATTCTTATTAGAGACTCCATATTTATAGCAAATTATAATACTGCAATGGCATTGCAGATTCGCTTATAGGAACGCACAGCTTGCTTGGTTAGGAGGTAGGATTGATATCCCGACTGAACCGCTCTAGCAGCATTTCCCATGTCCTGGTAGTCTGTGTTGCTGATACTTCCTAACCATTACCTGTAATAGAATCATGCATTCCTACAAGTATTGATACTTCTTTCTTTGCTGCCTCATGCGCCAGAATGACTGAATAACCCGAGCTGCTTTACTCTGGAGAAACAGCAGGCGAGCTTTCCTCCCTTTATAGGCGGACTGTATGGTGACAGTCGCAGAGCATTTATGCAAATAGCTTACTCTCGCCATCCTTCCTTGGATAAACGCTCTGTAGTGTTTCTGAAGTGTCAGAACGCTTTTCTCTCTATGGAGCAGGTTCAGTTCCTCAGTGAGAGACCACTGTTTCTTGATTGCATCCTGCAATTCTCCTCTCAGGGTCTCCATCTCTTGCTCTAATTTCTGAACCTTCTCGTGCTCCCTCACAAAAAGAGTCACCTGGCTTCTAAGCTCCATCTCCAGTGATGCTCTTGTGACACTCAGCGTGACCTTCAGCTGCTCAGCTGTTCATGCTGCTCTGTGGGGACATACTGTGTACTCAACCGCTCATGTAGCACTTGTACTTTGTGAGAAGCCTGGAAACTTTCTTTCACCTCCCTGGGGTTTTCCCATCTCCTTGGCCTCCTGTAGATGCTCTTGCAGCTGGTTCTGCAGTATATGCTTGTGTATGCTGCTCCAGGGAGAGGCAATCTTTTCCCAGCGTTCTCTCTGCATTCTGCAGTGCTTCAAAAAAGGAAAATATCAGTGCGCAACTAGAAAATTATTCTAACAATTAAGTGAATATAATAATAAAAATAGTGTAGCGCTTTATAGAGACATTTTGCAGGCACAAGTCCCTGCCCCGTGGAGCTTGCAATCTATGTTTTTGGTGCCTGTGGCACAGGGAGATTAAGTGACTTGCCCATGGTCACAAGGAGTCGACACCAGGAATTGAACCAGGCTCCCCTGCTTCAAACTCTCAATGCCATTCAGTTTCTTTACTTACCGAACCACTCCTTCTCCCGGTTTTATTATATAAAACCAATACCCCACACTAAAAGAATTCCACCAACACAAATTAGTGTAAAGCATACATGACCTTGTATGAAATTGTGAATATATGTAGAAGCGTCTGCTGCTGTTGATATTAGGGTGGCTCAGCACCCCTAAACTACAGAAGAAAAACAAGAAGAAAAACAGCACACAATGCACATAGTGAAGTATGTTAAAAAAATATTTTAAGGGTAATTATTCTGCGTACATTAAAGAGATAAAAACAAGCATTCCGTGTACCAAGACACGGGTTACTACATGCCGGAACAGAGCAGGAAAGGTCGGTTTGTGAATCCCCTGAAGAAGTGACGTTCCTCGTCAGGAAACGCGTAGGGAGGAGCCTAAGTTCCGATCAGGTGACTCATCTGGCACAGAGCTAGTGACGTCATCGTGGTGCGCTGGAACAGCACGGGCTGCATGCGGTGCTGTCAGGACTGCTAGAGACGGTTTGCAGATGGTAGCCAGGCCGGGCACTTCCAATTTGTTTTTAACTCACAGGTGTAATGTGAGTATGTTTTTTGTTTTAATCTAGGATGTTTTATTAAAGTTTCGACGTATTGCGCAATCCCTTTCCTCTCTCTTATTCCCTAATATGGAGATTTGAGCATAGGTCTCTAAGACACCTGCAGAAAATATTTCATCCTGAGAAAGAAGGTCTTTTTTCATCAAAATCCATTCGGACAGGAAGATCACGGGGGGTTCGTGGCACCCTTAAAAGGTTTGGATTTGGAAGACCCAAGATACAGTTTCTCTCAACCGTATGATGCCTTCTTACCTCTAGTAAGTAGGCATTCTTTTGGACAGTTATATCAGAGGGCTTCTTTGCTTATAAACTATACTGCGCAATGTTGTGTCCCTGGTTTATGTCTTAAATATACAGGAAAAAGCTGCTGCAAGGAGGAACTTCTCAACGTGGTTGGAGGACTGAGTCTATCTTTGAAGAAAAGGACTCTTTTCATTCCATATACCATCATATCCTTTAATGAACTCTAGATAACCATTATTGCTTTGTGTATGCATTTATTTTTACACAATTTATATGTAATCACTGTATATTAATTATCTTTTCACATGCGCCAGGTATATTTCTAGTTTTCTATCTGTGATCTTGACTGATGACCAAAAGAAGGTACTCAGTAAAGGTCTTACATTTTCCAAATCATGTGGAGCAAATGCTTTTCAATTATATAAGGATTTACAAAAATTCATACGGGATGCAACCCTAAAAAGGCATTTTCTTAGAGCTGAGAGGGATCCGGTTTCTGATGTTTCAAATATGGAGGACTTGGACACTCCTGATGCACTGGACGTAGATGACCAAGTTTTCAGACATACTCCATTCAGAGCAAAATCAAAGTTCTACCCTGCACATTGGAAAGGTCACCATGTTGATACATTTTTCAACATGGTGAAAAACAATTTCAATGTGCTGGTGAAGAACTTTAAGCCAGGAGATATAAAATATAATTTAAGTAGAAAAGAGAATACAGCTCTACAGGATAATAAAAGGTTTATTATAAGAAAGGCGGACAAGGGTGGAGGTGTGGTTCTCCAAAATCGTAAGGACTATGAGGATAAATAACTCAGAGTGGCCGCTGCAATGTCATTGACTCTATTATCAAACTTAATAATTTTACCATACCATGCAGGAGTCAAACCCATGACCCTTCACACACTAGTAGGGATTCTCTACCACTACAACATAGGATTGGTGTAATGTAATTGACTCTATTATCCCTCTATTATGTACTGCACAGTACTGCCATTCAGTACTGTGCACTAGAAGTTAAGTTTGATAATAGAGTCAAGTTTGATTCCAGCCCAGTCCCTACAGGTCTTCTGATAGCTGGCTGCTGGTAGCTAGATGCGAGTGCGAGTGACGCGGTGAGACGCGACACCCGGAAACGGTGCACTACCCTGCAGTGTCAGAGTGTCCCAGCGCGCGGGACAGACACACACTAACCCAGGACCCAACTCCAGACCCCAAAGCAGACCGGTGATAAGATCAGAGCCTGGACTGTCTACTTTTTACTGGATTACTAACCCTAATCAATATGTAAATTAATACTTGCACTTTTATTGTATTTTTAAATACATGCTCTTCATCTTTGGTGTGCTTCTTTGCTTTCTTTCTCCCTGTGAGTGATCCGCTGCTGGAGGAATCCTTGCTGTGGATATTGGTGGAGGAGGGGTGCCTTCATGCAATAGGAGCAGCGAGAGGACAAATTGAATCTACTTGAAGATTTCTAATAGGAAGCCAGAGCGCGGATTGACCATTCCTCTTCCATGGCTATGTTAAACATAAGGTATCTTCCTCCTTGGTCTCTCAAAGTTTTATGGATGGTACTTATAGTTCACGTATTTATTTATTAGTATTGCAGTTTCTCTTTGCTTGCCTGTGAATGGCAAGAAAAATTCAAACAGCGCACCAGGGGTTAATAAATATTGTATACAGTACATTTATTGCATAATAATGCACATAGTCCAAAATGGACCAAAAAACAAAGGTATTAAATACCAATGACGTGAAAATAAAGATAAATATAAACACAATATAATAAACAAAATATGATAAATATAAAAATATTAAACTAAATACTGTAATGAAACCAACATCAAAGCAAAAACTACATACAATAACAAAAACCACTAACACAACAGCAGATTAAAGTACGTTAAGTGTAAGCAACCTAAATACTGTAACTAAAATGCATAGTGCAGAAAATGCCACAAAGGGGTGTGTGCTAACCAGGAGTTTCAGAGCAAAGCTGCTGTCTGGATATGCTGATGATGCATCTCGACTGCACTCTCCAACAGCTGATGTTTCACCAGCCCGAATGTCTTGGTTGCGCTACACCAGCAAATGGGAAAGCATGCTGAAAAACCTCACATGACCTCTATGCGTTTCGCAATTGCGTGCTTCATCAGGGGGCACGTTGAAGGCTGTCTGCGCATCATATATATCCCCTTTCAGCCAAAGTAAACAGCTATTCCAAATTCAATTACAAAGTGATTTCAGTACACCATATTTATTCAATAGCTGGTCATATAAAAGGTAAGAGACCAATTAATCCTACGGTTAAACCCATTATTAAAACCCCAAACCTAAATATCAAATTTATAGTGAATATAACAGCTGATAACTAACATTACAGGCAGTCCTCGTTTTACAACACTTCGCTTTACAACGAATGGCTTATCCAACGCTATGCAATGCATACCTATGTTCATTTTTACAACGCCAAAACGGCTTATCCAACGCTCTTACGACGCTTTGCAACGTTGTGTATGTGTGTATAGATATATATATCTATACACATACACATAAACAACGTTGCAAAGCGTCGTAAGAGCGTATATATATATATATAATATTATACTTTATAATATTATATTATACTATATAATATATTATTTATTATGTTATATTATATATATAATACAGTATATACACTATATAATTTATGTGTGTACTGCATATCTTGTTGCCTGCATAAAATATTTGGTATATTTTAGTGTTAAAAATGCCTTCAGGAACGGAACCTTTCATTTAAACAGTGTTCCTATGGGAAAACGTGTTTCGCTTTACATCGTTTCGCTTTACAACGCCATTCAGAGTAACACATTGTGTCGGATAACCGAGGACTGCCTGTACACACACACATATATACACACACACACACACACACATATATACACACACACACACATATATATACACACACACACACACACATATACACATACACACACACGCACACTTATATATATACACACACACACACACACACACAGACACTCTGGCATTGTAGGAGTTACCCGCACGCCTATGTGTAGTTGGCCCTCCTGCCCCCTGCCGGGGGTTAATGGGAGGCTAGTTGCAGGGTGTGGCACGCAGGGTGTGGCACGCAGGGTGTGGCCGGCTGCACAGCGTTTCACCCCCGCCCTGCTCAAACTTACCAGGTTAACCCCTTCCGTATGGGATCGGACTGTAAAAGGCTGTAAACACACCCAGAAGTACTACTACTTTTTATTTACACACCCAGGAGTAGCGCTACTACCTCCATCTAGTAATCTGCATGTGATTGAATATTTATTCATTACAAATCAATATTTGAAAGAATTGTGCAATAATTTTAATCAATAATGAGACATTTTATATAGGACACACACACACACACACTTACTTTTCCGGGCCCCACTGACAATCAGGAGATTAAAGGGGAAGGGGGGGGTGTGGGGGTGTGACAAGGTTGACATCTATGTCCAGGGGACAGGAATGTCCCCACCCCATTATGGGCGAGTGCAATAAGCCCCCTCTTCTCTCCCCAGTGTCACAGCTGTGACCTTCCCCGTGTGACACCTACCCCCCCCCCCAGCGTGTGACACTGCGGCTTAAAGGGCCGGTACCTTATCCTGAGCCTGCAATTCTATTTATATCTGCCAGTTTTCAGGTGTATGTACGTGCGGGTCTCTGGGTTTAGGAGTACGCGTGTCTGTATTTACGCGCGTCTGTTTTTTTACACACGCATTGGTGGGTCAAAATTTGGTGGGGGGGGGGGTATGTGGTGAGGGGGCTTGTGTGTGTGTGTGGGGGGGGTTGGGAAATTGTGGTGTTGGAGGGGAGGCGTGGGATTGACCCCCCCCCCACCAAATTTTGACCCACCAATGCGTGTGTAAAAAAACAGACGCGCGTAAATACAGACACGCGTACTCCTAAACCCAGAGACCCGCACGTACATACACCTGAAAACTGGCAGATATAAATAGAATTGCAGGCTCAGGATAAGGTACCGGCCCTTTAAGCCGCAGTGTCACACGCTGGGGGGGGGGGGGGGGTGGGAAATTGTGGTGTTGGAGGGGAGGCGTGGGATTGAGTGTGAGGGGGAGTAGGGTTTGAGAGAGGGAGTGAGAGGAAGGGGGGCAGTGAGTGAACCAGAGAGGGTAGGTGATTCAGCGGGAGGAGTGAGGAGGGGAGAAGTGAGCGAGCGAGAGGTGATTCAGCGGGAGGAGTGAGGAGGGGAGAAGTGAGCGAGCGAGATGGGGTGTGTGCAAGATAGAGGGGGAGAAGGAGGGGGATTGGGAGGGAGAGAGGGGGGGGAGAAGAGGCCACGCCCCCTTGACGCACGTCTGCCGCCAGTCTTGTCTGCAGGGGGAGTCCACAGATCGCGTCTTTGACACATGCACACGCCGCCCCCCCGCCGGGCGCGCGTGCAACAGAATGCACTGGGGACTCAGCCTTAGGCTGAGACGGGACATGCAGGAAGTCTGAGCGGTGGTATCATCTCTGCAGTCGGCGTGCTCCGGACCCTTGTACGAGAACCAGCAGGAGCCCGCTCGCACGTCCTGTGTAAGTTCCCGTCCCCCCCCTTTCAGTTCGATAGGCATTTGCTCTGCAATAGTATTGTCTCTTGGGTATATATTATATCCGTAGATCTGGGCAACAATGTCTTTTTATCCGTTATGTTGTCTGTTTAGTTTCAGTGCATATTAGGGAGATTTCTTCATATAATATTGTGTGGGTTTGTTTGTGTTGAGCCCTATATTGAGCATCATACTGAGGTGGGGTTCGATCCCCTCGGCTTATGCTTTCTTCACATTTGTATTCTGGTACTGTATTTACCTTTTGTTTTAATAAATATTTGCAATTCATTTTAACACGGTTGGGATTTTGTACAATATTTCTAATCCTTGGTGCGCATTGTGTACATTTTCTTCTTGTTGCATTCAGGAGAAATTACAAAAAAGGGAATTAGGGAGCGATCAACTAAACCATACTGATTGAATGAATAAATGATAAATCAACGAATCCAATAGGTAATTATAAAGTGGGTGCAAACTGTGAACTGAAAAGTGAATCAGTGAAAGAGGGGAATACAAAGTGATTGTGCCCCAAGGAAATTCACTTAAATGCACATCACTAGTTAAAATATAACTTTTATTTAGTTTTGTTACTTAAAACATATATTACCAGATGTGTGTGTAACTGTTTTAAAAAGAAATTAAATCAAATGACTAATGCACCAAATATCACCTCACATACATAAATACTCATACACAATAAATAATGGTAGGGTGATGGGGACTAGATGGTGCAAACAGCCAAGGCGGAGTAACCCACCAAAACAGTGAATAGCCCTAATGGTGTGTTAATAATGCAAACAGTGAAAATGGGATAACTAATGAATATATAAGTATCCCATTAAAGTTAAAGCAATTACTTACAGACAATATTACTAATAGGAAAGCAAATACACTTCCCTCACTGTTGCAACACATATGAATAAACCTCTGATGGTAAATAAAGGCTATAACACTATTATAATGGATGTAGAACACTGTATTAAAACAGCTCCATAACGGAGCAGGTGACAATATTAAGTGCCCAACGCATGTTTCCCTCCAATTACGGAGCTTCGTCCGTTATGGAGCTGTTTTAATACAGTGTTCTACAGCCATTCAGTGCTGCTATGTCCTAACCCTCTATATTGTTAACAGTAATAACAATGCATTATTTACATGCTACTATAAAACCTATTCATTAGTCCATTAAGATATTTATAATGTTTTATATAAGTATGTCACCGCACTTTTACTACTATTGTTGCTTTTTTTTTGTTTGTCCCAATTTATTTATCATAAATTGATTGCGCTTAATTGATTAAAACCTCCATATATGTTTCAATGGGGGACATCATTCTCTGGGCAGATTCCTTCTCTTCTAAATAGGCCCTCTCTTATAAGGAGCAGTTCCGTTAACCAGTAAAACAGGCCATTGCCATTAGCTTCTAACCCCTATTTTTTTCTTTACTAGTTGGGAACCGGGTATCCCGTTGAGCAAAGTGCCACTATTTTCAGCTCCAGGTACTCTCTGGTCCCCGAAATAGTTACCAGGTTTAAATCCCTCTCCGGGAGAAACAATAATACAAAATGCAATGACCCGGCGCTCCAGGCTACAACAATACCCCAGTCCAATGATTAGTCCAAATGGATATGGAAAGTTCTTTTCAATATTCCAGCTGATGGAGAGATGATGATCCAATTCCTGGCTGTTAGTTCCGGACTCCTCCTAGTGAATAATAGACTAAAAGGAAAAGACCATTGCGCAGCCACAAGAACCAATAAATGACTCCACGACAGATTAAAGTAATGAATTTACAGATTTTCTGTGTTGTTGTTCCTTTGAGACAATCTGTGCTTTAAACCTCTTTCTCTTTCAGATATCACGAATCCCACGTGTTGTATTCATTCATCCAGGTTTTCTATCTGTTCACAGCATTACCACTCAGACATGGTTCCCATGTGTTCCCAGAAAGAGATAACAAGAAGATGATGGTCAGATTGATAAATTTATTACAATGAAAAATAAAACAGCCAAAGGCTTACTCACATAAACCAGCTGTGTTAAAACAGCTGACAACGTGCCGTCCCGCACTTGATACAATCAGGTATAGCAGGCTTCTGGGATGATGGCACTTTTGTTATTTGCAAACCCTGAAGTGCGTCTATCTCTATGCAGTTTGCTCTGCGGATCCGCCCCCTCTATTTGCTATTGCATCTCTATCTCAGCTTGAAGTAGCCACCACTACACACTGTGCTCGTGCTCTCCTCTCTGAGTAACCGCCTCAGCCCGCGCGCAGCTCAGTGATGTCACACTATGGCGTCTCTCCTGATCTCTCTGCTCCTGATGACCGTGTCAGTTCTAGCTCCTCCCTCCCTCTCCATACGCTTTTCGTAACGCAATGTGGTCACTTCATCAGTGGATGAGGGGGAGTTGCTACCTACTGTATATATATACCCTGGAGGGTGATGCATACTAATTACACTTATGATTAAAAGCAGATAAACTGAATAAAATTGCACACATACTATTTACATGATGTACCACTAGGGAATCATCCCTGGGATTAAGTGGCATTGCACCAAGCTCATAAAAGTGACATTTCCTGCCTTTCCAATATGAATTAAAATGAAAACAATTGTTGCATGTATTGGATTATTGTATAAGACAGGGAGGGGTTAATCTATCAAAAAGGAGGCCAGATCGAAGTCTATATTTAAACCATGTGGTGACAAGGTTTTGAGAGTGTAAATCCAGAAGGTCTCCCTTCTGGATAAATGGGTTAACCTGTCCCCTCCTCTCTAATTGGCTTTAGGGCATTCTATGCCCCTACATATCAATCCCTCTGGATTTTGATTGTGTTTACTTTTAAAGTGGTTAGACACACTATGTGTTTCCAACCCCCTTTTTATATTGTAAACATGCTCTGCCAATCTACGTTGGAGCTTCCTCCCTGTCCTCCCCACGTACTGTAACCCGCAGGGGCATTCTAATAAGTATACGCAGTACTTACTCTTACAGTTAATAAAAGTGTTTACATCGTAACTTTTGCCTGTCACGTTTGATTGAAATTTACTGCCTTTAACACTGAAAGAACCTATGCATTTGTTACATGTAAAGAAACCTTTCAGGTTGGATAACCACATGGTGCTAATTATTTATTCCCACTAACGGGACAACTAGGTGATAATTTACTTTTCAAGTTGTCCGCACGTTTATAAACAATTTGTGGGTATTCTGGCAGGAATGTGTTCAATATTGGGTCTCTCAGAAGGATCCCCCAATGCTTGTTTATAATTTTCTTTATTTCTGGGGCCATACTATTGAATTTAAAAACCTTGTCACCACATGGTTTAAATATAGACTTCGATCTGGCCTCCTTTTTTGATAGATTAACCCCTCCCTGTCTTATACAATAATCAATCATGCAACAATTGTTTTCATTTTGTAATTCTATATTTGGAAAGGCAGGAAATGTCACTTTTATGAGCTTGGTGCATTGCCACTTAATCCCAGGGATGATTCCCTAGTGGTTTACATCATGTAAATAGTATGTGTGCAATTTTATTCAGTTTATCTGCTTTTTAATCAATAAGCTTGTAATTAGTATGCATCACCCTCCAGGGTATATATATCAGTAGGTAGCAACTCCCCCCTCATCCACTGATGAAGTGACCACATTGCGTCACGAAACGCGTATGGAGAGGGAGGAGCTAGAACTGACACGGTCATCAGGAGCAGAGAGATCAGGAGAGACGCCATAATGTGACGTCACTGAGCTGCGCGCGGGCTGACGGCGGTTACTCAGAGAGGAGAGCAGAGCACAGTGTGTAGTGCTGGCCACCTAAAGCTGAGATAGAGATAGCAATAGCAAATAGAGGGGGCGGATCTCGCAGAGCAACTGCATAGAGATAGACGCCACTTCAGGGTTTGCAAATAACAAAAGTGCCATCATCCCAGAAGCCTGCTATACCTGATTGTATCAAGCTGCGGATGGCACGTTGTCAGCTGTTTTAACACAGCCGGTTTATGTGAGTAAGCCTTTGGCTGTTTTTATTTTTCATTGTAATAAATTTTTATCAATCTGCACCATCATCTTCTATGTTATCTCCTTTCTGGGAACACATGGGAACCATGTCTGAGTGGTAATGCTGTGAACAGATAGAAAACCTGGATGAATGACATACAACACGTGGGATTCGTGATATCTGAAAGGGAAAGAAGAGGTTTAAAGCACAGATTGTCTCAAAGGAACAACAACACAGAAAGTCTTTAAGTTCATTACTTTAATCTGTCGTGGAGTCATTTATTGGTTCTTGTGGCTGCGCAATGGTCTTTTCCTTTTTGTCTATTATTCACTAGGAGGAGTCCGGAACTAACAGCCAGGAATTGGATCATCATCTCTCCATCAGCTGGAATATTGAAAAGAACTTTCCATATCCATTTGGACTAATAATTGGACTGGGGTATTGTTGTAGCCTGGAGCGCCGGGTCATTGCATTTTGTATTATTGTCTGAAATGAGTTTGTGAGGAATTTGTTAGGCAGAGACCCTTTGGCAGCTTTCACTTAGCAGTAAGCTTATTATTCACTTATTGTATTTAAACACATATATTTTTTTTGCGCTGAGATATAGGGTTAATCATTTTTTAGTTAATTGTTATCCGGGAGAAACAAAATGGCTGCCAAATCTAAGACCAATAGGAAGCTACAACATCATCAGTTGTGGCTTCCTATTGGATGGCCATTTAAATCCCCTTTAAAGACCAGGAAGTAACTTCACCAGTAATGATCTCTGGAACTGGGAAGATCCCTGTAGATGAAAATAGTGGGGCTCAGCTCTCCGATTCCAACCCTTTAAACAAAATGTGGGCTACTTAGGGAGGATTGTAACTGGAAGGTTATCTCACCTCATCCATACAGCCTTCTTCTGGGTGGAAAACTGGACAATAACAAGGTTTTTTATCGCTCAAGTTCAATATTTTTATCGAGGCAAATAAGTAATTTGCATAAACGACACATTTACAGTAAACACATTTTCTTGAAAACACAAGCAAAAAGATAAATATCTTGTAATCTTGGGGAACCCCAGAGCTGGAAACTGCGCAGTTAGCTCCAGAGAAACCCTCTAAAGAGAGGATTGCAGTTTTAAAATTCAATGTTGATTAAATGTGCAGTCTCTCCTGACCAAAGTGACCTAATGGCAGTAGCATGTTTAATACAGTAGGTTAAATAGGTTTTTGAATTATATTGAAAAATATATATATATATATATCTATATACACTTTTATATACTTAAACTTTTAATGTTTCCATAGTTGTCAAATGTTTTGGGTAATTTTTGCAATCTCCATCTTAACTCATTTCATTAGATCAGACTGTTTATAGATTCTAAAATGCATACGGTAGGTAGTACTGCTTTAAAGCAGTACTAATTCCTCCCCTATCCTTTTTTTGCCATCATAATCAGAACTGTGGGGAGAGGGGTGGTTGAGGGAGTTAGGGGGGGGGGGGGGAGAAAGGGGCCTCTGGAGATGGACTGCTCCACTCTCTACTCCCCAGGAGCCGCCAGTTCCCAAGGAATGTACCTCTTAATTTGCTGTTTGTTGAATTCCCTTTTTAGAAATCAAACTGACCTCTAATTCAGCTTCACTTCCACAGGCAAATAAGAAGCTGTGACTTAATTGGGGGATGAGGTCTCCTCTTTCTAGCGGATGACCTCAGTGGCCATCTTGATTGGTTCTTTCATTTGACTGCCACATTTAAAGGTTGATTTCGTTGTAAGCAAGGGGTTCCTGGGACTGAGAATAAAACAGTTCATCTCCAGAGGCTATTTTCAGAAGCCAATTCTAAATTCTTCTCTTTTTCCATTGCATTCCATGATCTCCCTTTAACTTCCTTCTATCCAATCTTCTCCCTCACCCCACCCTCCCCAATGCCCATGATCTCCCCAACCTTCACCACTTCCTAAACTTTCCTAAAGTCCATCCAAAACCCTCCAGTCACCCACCTCACCGATCCAATCGCCTCCACTGTCCACACTGTCACCAAGCCACCGGCAAGACTAAATCCAGATACCTAACCACAACCCCTGCCTACCAACCAAGCAAGCTCTGAATGCACCTGGCCCATAGCCTGGCCATAATGTTCCCACCCCTGTCCACCACAAAGACATCTTAACCATTGCTCTGTGCTCATCACATAAAATGTTCCATAGGTAACCCCATCATTGTCTTACTAACTAATGTGAAATGCCCTTGATAAGGGCACTATATAAATGTTGTTATGAATACATACATTCTTTCATCTTCTTCAATCTCTTCTTTGTTCTTCTACTTTCTTCTTCTTCTCTTCTGGCCTCTTCTTCATAGACTGTGGCTCTCTCAGACCTCTGCTGCCCTTTTACATATGGGTCATAGGGCATGTGCCAGCCTAATTGGATTCATTCAACATGCCCTGTGATACAGTATATACTATATCTTTATTACCTACATGTTCAAGCAAGATTATCACTGATACATAACTCTTTCTTTGTAGCCAGCAATGTCTAATGCCAGAAAAGAAGTCATCATGCAGGCGTTTAGGAAGCTGGACAAAACTGGCGATGGTGTTGTAACCATTGAGGATTTAAGAGGAGTATATAATGCAAAATACCACCCAAAGTATCAGAATGGGGAGTGGACAGAAGATCAAGTTTTTAGGACGTTTCTTGATAACTTTGACTCACCTTATGACAAAGATGGACAGGTATGTAATTAGTTTAGAAATACCATATTTTGCTATCTTGAAATTGTACTTTGTCATGTCTTATCGATTTTTTTATTTTGGAATATTTATGAGGAAAGAGAGACAAAGATGTACATCTCATTCTCAATTATATCCTATTAAACATAACAAGGCCTTCCACTTTAGTCCACTAGTTGTAGAAGTAAAAATAAAAATAAATTAAATAAAACAATAGGGGGGAGGGGGGAAACAATAGTAGAAATAATGAAATCAAGGCTAAATTCCTCAATTATCTAACTACTGTATGACAAGCCAATCTCAGACATCCTCCTGCTATGTGTTTAATAATAGATGAGATGAGCCATTCAGCTTCAGATAAAGTACAAATAAATGGACTGGAGGCAGCAATATATTATAATGTGGGCAGAAAGTAGGGTGAGGTGGAACCAATAAATACATGCATTAAATCATTCAAGCAGCAACCCCCCATATGTTTGGACTATTTTCAGCCCCGGGGACACTCTTCCTAAGTTACTTACCAGTGAATTTACTGGGTTTAAATCTTCCTCCAGGGGAAACAATCAGCCAATAGGAAGCCATGACATCATAGGTCGCGACTTCTTATTGGATGACCATTTAAATCCCCTTGTAATTTCACCAGTAGGTATATCAGGGACTGATGGGGCCTTGGAGCTGAAAATATTGCTACTCAGCTGTTTCACAATTCTGTTAAATAAAGGGGGAGATAGTTAGGGGGGATTGCTGCTTTAAGGAGGAGTGTAAAGTGAACATGAAGTGTTCATAATTATGATTATTAATTAGTATGACTAAATCACTTAATGTAGAAATACTCTGGGGCTATGCCTTAATCAATTAAACATATAATTAGCAATAATTAAATATATATATTATGGGCTAAGAAGTAGCCATTGGCAGTTCCTATAGTTTTATGGGGTGATTTGAAACGTTATAATGTTATCATTATTTGTAAACTATCTTTTATTTAAAGACCAGTCAACAAAGCTCCATTCTCGAGATGGGGGTTTTCTAGAACTATTTTGTGTCTACAAAATGCAGTTAGCTAACCTTAATCTATCTCTATAGAGAGTGAGATTTTATCTTAGGTTGTGTATCTTTAATTCTTCTTTGATTTCCTGCTCCCCCTCAGGAATTGGTACATTTCCAGCACCATGTTGTTTGTGTTTATTCTCTCACATTACTTTTTATCACATCAGGTTACACCGGAAGAATTTACAAACTACTACGCTGGGGTCAGCGCTTCAATTGACACTGATGTTTACTTCATCACCATGATGAAAAATGCCTGGAGACTTTAAGTGTATGAATTTTGGGGATATCACGAATGCACAATTACATTTATGCTGAGAAATGCAGTCAGATGTACTACAAAGGTTACGTTAACACTATATTCACAGGTTGTCATATATTTCAGTGTTTCTTCTTCCCAATGAATGGCTCCCTTGTGTAATTTGGCTCCCGGCATATAAAGATGTCTAATCTTTCCTTAATAGAAAACATAATTCTGCTTGAAAATTTTTTTTTTTTAGACATAAAGAAATGTACGATGATCATATTTTGTTGCATCATTTTATAAAATAAATGACATATACCAGGTATGCAAACGTAAGGAACTAGTAAGATGTGGTATTATCATTTTAATCATAGTTAGAAATGTAGATTTGCAACAAAAAATATAGTACATGATACATGTATTTAACTTATTGATAAAAAACAATCTGGAACCAATAAACATAAAATCTGCAGTACAGGGCATTGAAAACAGATTAGTTGTCTACATAAAGCAGACATTGCATATTTATTAATAACACTGCTGTCTCTGTCCAACTTATTTGGATATCTACCACATTGCATACAAGTATACATACGATCTGATGATCACATAGTCTAAGTACTAACTCACGCCTGTCTAATTCTATAAGCAGGTAATATTTTCATGAATGCATCACTGTCATTTACTGAGCCATATTGATCGAACAATATCAACTGGGCTTGAGTTATTTGATTAATTGTGCTCAAACAGCCTATAAATATGTTATGACAACATTATATAGACACATCAATGAATTAGTAATGCAAGGTTACAGTACAGCCGTGAGACATATTTCAAGCACTATCAATTTAGTAGTCACCTGTGAAAATAAATAGTATTAATCCTAACGTCACACATCTGCCTGCAGTTCTCACTTGATTGCACTGGGAATATAACATTCACAAATGCATGTTTTGTATGTTTGACGAATAACCACTCACAAAAACGATTCTAACCTTTACCAAATCAAAAAAAGTTGTTTTGTTTTTTAAATTTTTGTACTTAACTGCAGGGCTACAGTATATTGGCTTTTATTGTATGTTTTTTTTAAATTCAGTCTCTTAACTCCTTGCAGATTCCCGAAAGGATTTACATTTGTTACATTTGACTAATAATTTATCGAGAAGGTTCTATGTAAACAACAAACATGAGGCTCTGCGAGCACATACCAGCAACTTTTGTTCTGGGCCATAGCATGTCAGGATTCCGGAATCCTCATATTACCCCCTGATAGAATCAGTCTAAAGAACATGTAAAGCCCCGCCACCAAATTTCCCTTCGTGTGCTTGCACTGCTGTACTGTATGTTGTTGCTGTCACAAAACAGCTCTGGGCTACTTTGTTTTCTCAATGCTACAGCACATCTCTTGTGGTCTCTTTCCAAACCTTATAGCTTTGAAAGCATTTGATAAGTTTGGTGGTGTATCAATTGGGCCACCCTATGAATAGTTTGAACTGCTCCACTGGCATTATCATACTTTCTTTCCCCTGCACTACAATATTAATATGAGTCATCTAGCACATCAATTTCGCGAGCACCTGAGTTCCTTGTCCATTTATGACCTCTTTCCCTTGCTGCCATATGCTATATTGTGGGCCATGCTCACTCGTTATTGAGCTGTATCCACAGTTGGTCTGTCACATGCTAAAACTCAAGATAAGTAATCTATTTTAGATTTGTGGTAGCACTGGCAACAGGTCTGAGTGGGTGAGTGTGAAAAGATGAGTCTGTGGCTATATGAAATGTCCAATGTTGTTCTTGGATGAGCTTGCTGCTCTTGCTTCACCTATAGTCTCTCACCTCTGCCTTTAGAAAGAGCACACGTGTAGAAAAGGAGCTCATAAAAACAGAGTATAATAGCTTATCACAGTAATTGCCTTCCTCAAATAAATGTAACCATTGGTAAAGCAAATATAAAGATTTTATTTTCATCAGGGACAGTCTTCTGTTTCTTCTTAATTTGGTCACTCCCTTATGAGGACTGCATAATAATTATGGGCACCCCCTCTCTGTTATTGGATCATGGAAGACAGAGACTGAGAGGGCACTTTTACTGTGATAGTAAGTGTCTTGTGAGTGATAGCTCACAAAATGAAAGCCATAAAGGAAGCAAAACACTGCCCAAGATACAGGTTGCCATGCACATTCTTATACAATTGAATATAGAGACATTACTTAAAAAAAGGCTTAGATTTGTCTGACTTCAATACAAAATATTAATCTCCAAGATATAGAAACATAGAGTTTGACAGCAGATAAGAACCACTTGGTGCACCGTGTCTGCCCATTTTTCTAACTGCTGTAAAACCCAGACCCGATTTGATCCCAGGCTTTCTATTGTATTTAGGATAGTATTATGTGTACACACAGCATGTTTGAATTCCATTACAGTATTAGCCCCTACCACCATTTTTGGGAGGCTATTCCATAAATCTACCACCCATTTGGTGAAGAAGTACTTCCTCACATTTGCCCTAAGCCTTCAGTTCCAGAGAATGACCTCTTATTCTAGCACTCCTCTTTCTTTGGAATATGCTTCCCTCTCGTACTTTGTTAAATCCCTTTATAGATTTGAAAATTTCTATCATATCAACCCTGTCCCTTCTATCCCCAAAGCTGCACATATTAAAGTCTTGTCTGATAAGAGTTATATTGTAAATCATGTACCATCTTAGTAGCCCTTTTTTGTCAAATCTCCCATTTCTTTATGTCCCTCCAGAGATATAGGGCATCATGCCGTAAGCGGCGGAAAGGCACTTCTCGCCACTTTCCCGCCAAAAAAGCCTATCCGCATTCAGTAAGGGGCGAGAAAGTGGCGAGATTAAAAAAAAAACGCCAGTTTGGCTGGCGGTTTTTTTTTTTCCGCCGGTGGCGAGGCGAGAAGGCACTTTCCGCCTAAAAATTAAACATTTTCCGCCACGCTGTATTCTAGTAGAGGCGAGTAGCTAAGCGGAGCTATTCGCCTCTCTAGAATGGCGTTTTGCTGGCGAATCATCCACGCAAGAAAAAGTTGGCAAGTTGCTGCTGAGAGGCAGCGGATGAGTGGCGGATCGGCACTTAGAAAAATTTCTGGCCTTTTTCCTGGCTGGGATTGATGCCGGGGTCTCCGGAGCTGATACCATTAATACCAGCACCTGACCCCCCCGGCATGCATCCGAGGCAGGACAAATGCATTTAAAGCCCACTTCATTACCTTAGCGGCTAACCGCTAGGTAAGAAGGGGTTAAGCCGCTGTGCAGGTTTATTGTGGGTAGCGGGTGTGGGTGAAGGGGGGTATTTGGCCCTTGTTGTTTGTTTAGGGCTTGCGGGGGGGTGCGGGTGCACTTAACCCCTCTCACACCGTCGCGGTAATACCGCTACGGTCATGAAGGGTTAAGGCCCCCGCTACCCACCTGCAAGCCCTAAACAAACCAACCGTTGGGGCTAATACCCCCTTCACCCACCCCCGCTACCCACAATAAAAAATAACACACAACAGCCCCACACTAACCTAAATAGATTATATTATATAAATATATATATGACCCCCAACAACAACCTATACCCCCCTAACATACAATACAGTAATGGGCCCATGATATATCCACAAATGATAATAGTGCATGTGTCCATTTAAATAACAACAGAACAATAAAACATTAAATACATATAGCCTCACCCTTGTCCGACTGCCACGATGAAGGCCATCCTCATTCATCCTGCCCATGCCCCTCCGCTGCTGCAAAACAACACAAGATAAAAGCTCCCATGTAATGTCCCCTAAAACCCTTAATCACCATAGTGTGTATAACCGCTACAGTCATTAGGGGTTAACCCACATCACCCACATACCTCCCTCACTAACCCCCCCACCCCCTGAGCCTAACCACCCCTCACCCACTACCCACAAAGGATCCTACCACATACCCTTGGGGCCAAACCCCCCTCCGCCCCCACCATCACATACAGTACATAATGGCCAAATACTATATCCCCTAGGATAATACATTATTGGCCATTATTAACACATTAATACCGTAGTAAAATAAAGAAAATTCTACTAACCTCATCAATAAGAAGGCCCCGTCGCCAGCATCATCCTTGTGGTCCGTTGCCAAAATAATAAATAGCCAATACATTTCAATGACTAACCTCAAAGGTAATTAAGGGGTGAAGCCATCCTGCAATGGCAACACCACTTATGCATAACATCCTCAATGAATTAAAAAGCAATTTCCTAAACAAATCTCATGTAATCATTCAATCTAAAGCCTCAAATGCCACTTAAAACATTGCATTTACATTGTATACATGTAGCATAAAATGTAAGCTACATGTACACGCTGCAAATCAATGTTAACAATACAATAATCCAACTAAAATAGCATTACATCACAAGAAGTATACTATGTAATCCAATAAAGTCACCATCAATGAATTAACATACACTGGCGACACACTTTATTCGAGCTCGGCTAGTCCCACGAATTCGGGTATACCCGGGTGTATTGAGGTTTGTGACTGTTTTCTGCCCGAGTGCATTGGGTTATTTTCCAGGCAGGGATTGAAGCATTTTATTCCCGCTGGCTGCAATACTGCACAGTATATATATATATACTGCATTACAATTCATGAATTTATGCCATCTGGTAGACACGCGAAGCATTGCAGCCTATTAAATCCTAATCATTATCATTTAACAGATCAGCCGCCTGTCAGCCAGGCATGAACCCAGGCTGGGAAGGCAAACGCAACGGGGCTTGTCAGAGGTGAGGAGCGGCGCATTCCAGGTATCTGCCAGGTACATACTGGGTATTTGCTCGAATAAAGTGTGTCGGTGCAGTACATGAATTACATCCCTAAACAATTAAAATACCATCCATACCAATTACACAATTAACTATAGCTATCGTTACAGAGCACAAGTTCACATCATACAAAATAGGACACCAACAATTACAGTATACTAAAGCAACCCTCACCATAACCTACAGTACAGCATAGAAGCCCAAAAATTACATCTCTCTAATTATAAAATACATTTAACACACATCTATGCATAGCAGCATAGCCACAATCATTTACAGTACTGCAAAGAAAGCTTTTACAACACTATCATTTCTTACCCTGTATGTATATATCTCCGTATACATACATACATACATACATACATACATACAGTGGCAAGAAATGATATGCATAAAAAAAAATAAACACATAAAAAAGAAAAAAAAACACAGTTAGATTAAATACATTTTTTTAGTTCACTTACCATTACTTGACCCACTCACCGACTCCCGTTGATCAGCTTACTCACGAACCAATCCACGAACAGGAACCCATAAAATAATAAACCATAAAATAATAAATCATAAAATAATAAAACACGACAATCCAGGGGTCTGCTAGTTGTAATCCATCTTCATCTGTATTCTTCTACCTTCTTCCGGGGTCTTCTTCCCGTCTGCTGCCACGCCCTGGTCTTCTTTCTTCTCCGGAGGTCCTTCCTCCTCGGCGTCTTGCTTCAAAATGAGACGACATAGGCTTTTAAAGGCCTATGACATCACATTTTCGTCATATGGTTCCCACGGCCCTGATTGGGCCGTGAAAACCATGTGTTTTAGCCGATGAAAAAAAAAAATGATGACGTCACTTAAAGGCAAAGAAAGCACAGCCAATCAGAATGGCTTTGCTTCAATTGCCTTTAAGATGACGTCATGAAAAGAAACATGGCCGCCCTCACATGGTACGGTAGCCAATCAGAGCGTGGGAAGTCTATCCCTACTTTGATTGGTTCTAGTACCATGTGACAGGCTTTCAATGACGTCATATCCGTTCTTCCCCAAGCCTCTGTCACATGGTCTACTAGAGCCAATCAGAGTTGGGATGGCGTTCCCACGCTCTGATTGGCTGCCGTACCATGTGAGGCCGGCCATGTTTCTTTTCACGCCCCACTTCCTCTTCCGGAACAACAGCAAGTCTCTGCGCGCCCACGCGCGATAGTGCCTGTTGCCTTAAAGGAACAGCTGGCAGGCTGAAGGGATAGCTGGGCTCACAAGCCAAATGACCTTAAACGTCCAAAGTCAGTCAAATAGTGGCAGTGCCACTAGCCCTACGCGTTTCGTAGATATACCTCTACTTCCTCAGGGGCTGAAAATAATGATACTTAGTGACACAGTGATGCAACAAAAAATGGTGGGACACACTGTGCGTTGTTAAACCTTTCTTTATATTATAGACGTGTTCGTATATACGTCTTTGAAAGGTTCTACCAGTGCGTCCCACATATTGCAAGCCACATGGACATTGCAAGGCCTTTTGGATCTATGAACTGAAGACCCTGTCCCCCAATGGTCTCAATATAGATTTCGAATTGGGTTCTTTTCTAGGGAAATAGATTGGTCTAGTGATATCAGTTAGGAGAGAGTTAAATTTCTGTGTCAGTGACTAGTGCATATGAACTGAAGACCCTGTCCCCCAATGGTCTCAATATAGATTTTGAATTGGGTTCTTTTCTAGGGAAATAGATTGGTCTAGTGATATAAGTTAGGAGAGAGTTAATTTCTATGTTAGTGATTAGTGCAGCACCTGCTGAACTAAGAGTGAAAGGAGTTTGTGTAGCAATCAATTATACCCAAGGGGAGAGTTTGAATATCTTCATACCACTGTTGGTTTATTTAATATGCATATGACATTAGGGTATGTAAATGCTTTGACATATGTTGGTACTGTTGTTTTTATGTGTCTTTTATCTGTTTGGTGTCATGTATGTCTAAGAGTCCATGTAGCGATTTGGTACTAATGACATACAGGCTGTTTTAATTATAAATGATCAATTAATT